>JBBBDQ010001096.1:1645000-1685000 GCA_037127315.1 Ascarosepion bandense
TTATCGCATTCACTCCTGCTCCTGTCCACCCCATGTCAGTCAGTCAGTTAAGTGCCATACGTGATACACGCTTGGGCGATCAGGTCTCGAAAGAGACATGACTGACTGGGCAGAAGATTATCCCACAGTAGGTTGAAATTGCTTTCTGCGGTAGACTGGTTGCTGACCAAGGCTACAGAACCCAATTTGTCCTGCTACTTGACTCATAACTAGAAGTATAAGAGATGTATTATATTATTAGGTAGTATTTAGTGGGGGATCAGTTTATTACTTCATAACAATAGAAAACTGACCCCCCATTTTATGACCAGTAGAAGCCTTAATCATGATTCTAACTATTGTATTCAGTCAGTCAGTTAAGTGCCATACGTGATACACGCTTGGGCGATCATGTCTCGAAAGACACATGACTCACTAGGCAGAAGATTATCCAGCAGTACGTTGAAATTACTTTCTGCAGTAGACTGGTTGCTATAGAACCCAATTTGTCCTGTTACTTGACTCATAACTAGAAGTATAAGAGATGTATTATATTATTAGGTAGTAATTAGTGGGGGATCAGTTTATTACTTCATAACAATAGAAAACCGACCCCCCATTTTTATGACCAGTAGAAGCCTTAATCATGATTCTAACTATTGTATTCAGTCAGTCAGTTAAGTGCCATACGTGATACACGCTTTGGGCGATCATGTCTCGAAAGAGACATGACTGACTGGGCAGAAGATTATCCCGCAGTACGTTGCCATTACTTTCTGCGGTAGACTGGTTGCCGACCAGGGCTATAGAACCCAATCTGTCCTGTTATTTAACCCATAACTGGAAGGAATAGATGGATTAATACCTTTCCCAAGGGTATTTGCGCGTAAGTGGATGCAATGAATTCGGCTGGAATTCGAACTCGGCCCCCCGTTTTCTCGTTCCGATCCGATATCCAATGCTTCACAACACACATCTCCATGTACATTTCCTTATTTTCGCCTTTTATTAAATCCAAAGAACTAACCATTAAGCTGTAAAGGACCATATCTTATCCACTAATGTTAAATATGTCTACAAAATTTTCAACACGTCCATTAATCAACTGTATCTCCTAGCTCTACCCTCTTTTCTTTCAAAATAACAACACGTATTTCATCATTTCCCACCCAACCTACCTCACATACACAATTCACCAAATATAAGGAAAAGGATTTCCATTTCTCTCCACACTACCTGATGAGACATTGCCATTTCAATGTCGAAACAAAATGTACACTTTGTAGTAGATAATAATTTGTACATTTTCTAAACTAATTTATAATCAACATTCACAGCTGTATTTTATATGGAGCAATGTTTAAATTAATGTTTTGAACACTGTCAATTTTTCTTCGTTCCTTATTCACTTGGATATATATATATATATATATATATATATATATATATAGTTTAAATACTTAGCTTTTGTTCATAATAAAATTAGACCAAAAACCTAGGTCGCATAATAACTCGTTTAGAAATGGAATATATTAGGCTCTCATTACGATTGAGCTCTCTGAAGAAAAAAAATTTAAAACAGTTTCTGTTGTTCGGCTATAATGCGTGACTCTTCAGAAATAAATTGAGTTCTCTCGGTGACTGGTGTCTGTATACACTGTTTACATACAAGACGTTAAAATTTCCCTTCTCTGACCCCATGCGTCGATGGCTTAGGGAGTAGAGACTCCGACTGACACCAAATCGGTCGAGTTTTCGAGTTTTGTGTCTAGTCACACTGATGAGCTGTGATACAGCGAAACAGGCTTGTATGTGGATGACTAATATATATATATATATATATATATGTATATATATATACTTGGCTATTGGCGTGGGTATACATGATATATCACACGCTAAAAGTCTTCCACTAAAAGTTTATTATTCCATAACAATAGAAAACCGACCCCCCACTTTATGACCACTAGAATTCATGATTTCAACTATTATATATTCAGTCAGTCAGTTAAGTGCCATACGTGATAAACGAAAGAGACATGACTGACTGGGCAGAAGATTATCTCGCACTAGGTTGCCATTGCTTTCTGCGGTAGACTGGTTGTCAGTCAAGGCTATAGAACCCAATCTGTCCTGTTATTTGACTCATAGGTACAGGGAGAAGAGATGTATTATATTATTAGGTAGTAATTAGTGGGGGATCAGTTTATTACTTCATAACAATAGAAAACCGATCCCTCACTTTATGACCATAGAATCGCCGACTGACACCAATTCAGTCGAGTTTCACTTCTGGGTAAAAAGCAATCGGATGTCTAACCGTACTGATGGGCTGTGATACAGGGAAACAGATCTGATTGCGAATGTCTATATATATATATATATATATATATATATATATAAAAACTTATTTATAAATGGAACTTTGTCTCTGCGTGTGTGTGTGTGTGTGTGTGTGTGTGTGTCCGTTACCTATAGACTCCGAAACAGCTGAACCGATTTTCTTGAAAATTTACACAGTTGTAATATAAGCGTCTGCGAGTGTTCTTAGCTAGGTTTTGTGTCGAGTTACCTTCCATAAATATCGAAAATCGATAATCGAAAAATCGAGTTATAGAAGGAGTGGTTCGATTTTAATCAAATTTCATACACTCATAGACAAAGACATAAGAAACGATATTTAGAAGTTTCAAGATATTTTAGAAGTTTTCTTACAATAGTGCAGAAAATTTGATATCGATAGCAGGAAAACAAAATTTGACTTACATCCATTGATTTTTCTTTCAGTCTACGGTTCCGCTTTAACTGGAAACAACTATTGCTTTTTAATGTTTCGTGCCAACATCCAAAGAGTCTGAGCTCCAGGACCATGGATTAGTTTTAAAACTTTCGTTACACCCGAACAACGCCGGGGTATACTGCTAGTATATATATATATATATATATATATATATATATATATATATATATATATATAGCTTAATTACTTAGTTTTTGGTCATAAGAAAATTAGACCAGTACAAGTTGTACTAAAAAGTGGTCAATACAATTATATTGTAGAACATTTCAATATTTTTCATTTATAAACGAGTTATTACGTGACCTCGGTCTCTACCATATTGTGTCTTTAGGTGATTTGCAATAACTGAATTTAAATGACGCTCACGTAAAGAGGAAAACGGTAAATTAAGTTATTGCAAATTGCCTGAAAACACCTCATGGTAGAAACCTAGGTCGCGTAATAACACATTTGCAAATGAAGAATATATATATATATATATATATATATATATATATATGTCTGTGTGTTACATTTTTGCATAACATTATTATTGGGTATATAAGTACATTTCTCATCCATCTTTCTTTCACTTTTAAATACGCTTGTGATACATATATATTTATATAAATATATATGAAGGAAATTTTATAGAGGTGTGACCTATAAAGGGGAGAAACATATATGCATACTTAATGTGCATACATATATATATATATATATATATATAGTTAGATATTATATGCAAGATAAGATAGATTTCTTTTTCTATCTTTTACGCGTAATAAAATCTTTTTTCTTCGCTCTCCGCTGATGAAAAATAATTCAGTTTTCGAGAAATTAGATTTATAGCGTAAAATCGCTATTACAGAATCGGACATTTTGAGAATTGCATAGTAGCGACATTTTACACTTGGCTTAACTCAAAGCAGAGCCTTATTCTAACTTATATCACAAAGGATTCTGATTGGTCTACCGAGAAAAATCGCGCGCGGCCTGCCATAGCGAGGCTTAGCCGATATACCGTAGTAATTTGGGGGTTAAATAGTTTCTGGAATTCTTATTTGGCTCAGGAAATATGCTAGTTAAAACGTTTATAACTTGACATGTCTTGCTGGCTTAGCGTTTTTTTGTTTTTTTTTTATTTATTTCTTTATTCTTGTGGTTTTTATTTTATATTAATTTTTATTATAAAAAAAATAGTTTGAATTATTTTTCGGATTTGTTAGAGTTATTTTGTTTGTTTGTTTTTTTCCTTCTGAACTTTTTAAAAACTTTTTCCTTCTCTCTCTCTCTCTCTCTCTTTTAAAGCAAATAATGAATCAGTCTGTATTTTGCATACGGATGCAAAAAAATTGTACTCGCCTTCGGAGGAAGCGAAAAACCTCACTTTCCTTTATGCACTTTATAAATCCCTCTATCTCTTTATCTGTGGATATTTGGATCTTATTTCTAGACTTGACGTTCCTTTTCCATTCTTTCCGAAACAAAATTAGGTACAAGGCAGAAGTTGTTAAAAAAAAAAAAGTAGAACGTTCTGTCATTTGTAGTCGGCACTTCTCGCCCTATTACATGTCATGAAAATCTGCATATTATTAACATTATTATTAGGCCTCCTCAGAATGATGGATTTCGTAATATTTTTTAGTATTTATTGCCAAGTGGATAATCCTAAATGAAAATAGAATGGTTCTTTTGTTATTATTGCTTTGCAAAATTTTACAAAGCAAATAGCGACAATTTACACATCGCACCCTGTAGATTTTATATATATATATATATATTTTTTTTTTTCAAAATATACACTACCGGCCATAATTATTAGGCCATCCCAGTTTTTTTTAAAATGTGGTTATTCATATTATTTTTAGTATTTATTGCCAAATGAAAATAAAATGGGTCTTTTGTTATTATTACTTTGCAAAATTTTAGAGGGCAAATAACGACAATTTACTCAGCGCACACTGAAACTAATATATATATATATATATATATATATATATATATATATATATATATATATACATACTACCGGCCATAATTTTTAGGTCATCCCATTTAAAAAATAAAGATGTATTTCATACTATTTTTTAGTATTTATTGCCAAGTGGATAATTCTAAATGAAAACAGAATGGTTCTTTTGTTATTATTACTTTGCAAAATTTTACAAGGCAAATAGCGATAATTTACCCATCGCACCCTGTAGATTTGCTATATATATATATATACATATCCACTACCGCCATAATTATTAGGCAAGCCCAGTTGTTTTTTTTTTTTAAGAAATGATATATTTCATACAATTTTTAAGTGGATAATTGTAAATGAAAATAGAATGGTACTTTTGTTATTATTACTTTGGAAAATTTTACAAGGCAAATAGCGACAATTTACCCATCGAACCTTTCGATTTGCTCAATCTATCTATCTATCTATCTATCTATCTATCTATCTATCTATCTATCTATCTATCAGTCCGTTAATATCTATCTATCTATCTATCTATCTATCTATCTTCACTACCGGCCATAATTTTTAGGCCACCCCAGTTTTTTAAAAGAAATGATGTATTTCATACTATTTTTAGTATTTATTGTCAAGTGGATAATCCTAAATTAAAATAGAATGGTTCTTTTGTTATTATTACTTTGGAAAATTTTACAAGGCAACGAAGCAAAGATGAACTCGTCCGATTCACCCTAAATTTTCTTCATTCTTTCATTAATGAAACTGCAATATAGGTAATTATTAAATTAATTATTTAAAAATTCATTTAATGCATATTTCATTTTATTTTTTTATTCTTTTTTTAAAAAAATGTTTTGCAGGGTGTTACATAGGAGGAATGTTATCTGAAAGAGTGACAAGTTATAGGGGGGGTGTCATGAAAAGAGTATCAGAAGGAAGAGAATAATGACGACTGTCGCTGTCGGGAACGCAAGTTAACGAAAGGGAATTCCACAGGGAGGAAATGCGAGAAAAGCAGCTGAAAGAGTAGAATTTGTGTTTACAATTTATCGGTTTCACAGTAAAACAGTAGGACATAGCTGTTAATCTTGTAGCCCGAGGAAATTCATGTGTGGGGGTTGTGCAGTTTTAACAAATAAACAATTCTATTTACATTTACAATTATTCACTTGGCAATAAATATTAAAACATAGTATGAATTACGTCATTTTTTTTTTAAAGACTGGGGTCGCCTAATATTAATGGCCGGTAGTGTATATGTGTAGGGATATAATTACTGGATGTGGTGATGTGTGTTATATTTTGTAGTTTTGTTGACGTTATATTTTGGAATACTATTTCTTCTCTTTAAGAAATTGTATGATAATATATCGATTAATGTCATGAAAGGGTTCATTCATGTTGGTAATTTGGTAGTATTTAAAATGGATTTAGATGTGTTTTGAGTTGATATATTTAACCCGATGACACTAACCATGGGTATATAGTTAAGTGCCATACGTGCTACACGCTTTAGACGATCATGTCTCGAAAGAGACATGACTGACTGGGCAGAAGATTATCTCGCAGTAGGTTGCCATTGCTTTCTGCGGTAGACTGGTTGCCAACCAAGGCTGTAGAACCCAATCTGTCCTGTTATTTGGCTCATAGCTAGAGGGAGAAGAAATATATTATATTATGACGTAGTAATTAGTGTGGGATCAGTTTATTACTCCATAACAATAGAAAACCGACCCCCACTTTATGACCACTAGAATTCATGATTTCAACTATTATATATTCAGTCAGTCAGTTAAGTGCTATACGTGATACACGAAAGAGACATGACTGACGGGGCAGAAGATTATCTCGCACTAGGTTGCCATTGCTTTCTGCAGTAGACTGGTTGCCAGTCAAGGCTATAGAACCCAATCTGTCCAGTTATTTCACTCATAGGTACAGGGAGAAGAGATGTATTATATTATTAGGTAGTAATTAGTGGGGGATCAGCTTATTACTTCATAACAATAGAAAACCGATCCCTCACTTTATGACCAGTAGAAGCCCTAATCAAAATTTCCAACTATTAAATTCATTCAGTCAGTTAAGTGCCGTACGTGTTACACGCTTGGGTGATCATGTCTCAAAAGAGACATGACTGACTGGGCAGAAGATTATCTCGCACTAGGTTGCCATTGCTTTCTGCTGTAGACTGGTTGCTGACCAAGGCTATAGAACCCAATCTGTCCTGTTATTTGATTCATAGCTAAAAGTATAAGAGATGTATTATATTATTAGGTAGTAATTAGTGGGGGATCAGTTTATTACTTCATAACAATAGAAAACCAATCCCCCATTTTATGACCAGTAGAAATCTTAATCATGATTCCAACTATTAAATTCAGTCAGTTAAGTGCCATACGTGATACACGCTTTGGCGATCATGTCTCGAAAGAGACATGACTGACTGGGCAGAAGATTATCTCGCAGTAGGTTGCCATTGCTTTCTGAGGTAGACTGTTTGCCAGCGAAGGCTATAGAACCCAATCATTCCTATTATTTTACCCATAAATGGAGGGAAAGTTGTTTCTGCGTAAATGAACGCATCGAATTTAACTTAAATTCGAACTCGTTACCCCGCTTTGTCTTTTCGAGTCGATATCCACTGCACAACAACGCGCTTATAAAAATGTTGCAACTTGGATTAAATGTCATTTCCCTGATGGAAAAGTGTAATACCGTTTCGATACAAATCAAAAGTGTTATTTCTTTCAGAAGGAATTTTCAACATCTAGCCAATTCAATATTATTTCTTTAAAAAGATGGATATATCTGGGTAAAGTCATTTACGCAATATATTAAACTTCTTCTATGTGCTGTGCCCCTTTAGGACGTAGGCGATCATGGCTTTCCACGTCTCCCTATCCCTAGTGGCTCCTAGCACGCTTTCTCCTGTTACTCCTCGCAAACCCCGTACTGTCATCCACCTGCTCAAGCCCATAAATCTAGAATATAAATGTATAGAAACTAGCATGGCCACAAAATGAGGGATCAGTTTATATATTGATTATTATATCGATTTGATCCCCCACTTTATATCCACATTATAATTTCTTATAAACATTTGGCACATATATTTTTCTTCTATGTGCTTTGTCTTTTCAGGACGTAGGACATGGCTTTCCACATCTTCCTGTCCCTGATGGCTCTTAGCACGCTTTCTCCTGTTACACCATGCAACCTTCGTTCCGTCATACACCTGATCAGGTCCTTCAAACATGTTATCCGCTGCTTTCCCCTGTCTCTTTTTCTCTCTATCTGGCCTGTTAGTATCAGGTTCTCCAAGCCCTCCTTCCTCATTGAATGTCCGAGGAACTTTAGTTGTCTCTTCCTGATGCAAACTATTAATTTCCTTTTCAGTTTCCATCATTTCTAAAACCTCGTCATTGCTCACATGATCGATCCATGACATCCGCAGCATCCTTCTGTAGAACCACATTTCATTTGCTTCAAGTTTTTCCTTCATCTTTGATGATATTGTCCAGCATTCACTGCCATATTGAAGAACTGACACCACATAGCTATCCAGTACTCTCTTCTTTGTTTCTAGCGAAATTGTCCTGTTTCTTAATACTTTACTTAACTTCTGGAATACAACCTTGTGCTTTTGAATCTGGGGAATATAAATGTATAAAAACAGCTGTGACCACAAAATGAGGGGTCAGTTTATATATTGATTGTAATATGGAATTGATCACCCACTTTATATCCAGTATGCTTCTGTAGAACCATATTTCAGTCGTTTCAAGTTTTTCCTTCATCTTTGATGATATTGTCCAGCATTCACTGCCATATTGAAGAACTGACATCACATAGCAATCCAGTACTCTCTACTTTGTTTCTAGTGAAAATTTCCTGTTTCTTAATACTTTACTAAACTTCTGGAATGTTTCCTTCGCAATGTCAATTCGCCTTCGGCTCCTAGTGTCGCACTTTCCGTCTTCTGTTAGAACACCTTCCAGGTATTTCAACTTTTGCACCTACTTGATTTTAGTGTCCCTCAAATGTATATGGCTTTTTGGGCTTCACTTTTTGCTGACGTATGATATAGGACCTTCTAATCCTTTCTTTAAAAGTAAAAAAATTAAGAAGTTCTTTCGTGTGTTCTGGCAAAAAGAATTCATATATATATTAGCAAAAGAGAAGCTACTATCTGGAGTCAGAATGAAAGCAGTGGTAGCAGATAGACCAAATTCATCACAGAAATTCAGAATGTTGAATTAGTAAATAATAAACAAGTCTTCAGAATCGACGAATGGACGAATCATAATAAATAACGTTTTCGAGAAGGGTAATTTCTTGCATTTACTTACGCACAAATACCTGTCTCTTAATCCGTTATTTCCTCCAGTTATGGGTTAAATAATAGGACAGATTCGGTTCTATACCCTTGGCTAGCAACCAGTTCACCTACTGCGGAATAATCTTCTGCCCAGTCAGTCATGTCATTTAACTGACCTACTGAATATAATAGTTGGAATCATGATTAAGGCTTCTACTGGTCAGAAAGTGGGGGATCTGTTTTCTCTTGTTATGAATTAATAAACTAATTCCCCATTAATTACTAGGTAATAATATAATATATCTCTTCTCCCTCTAGCTATAAGTTAAATTACAGGACAGATTGGGTTCTGTACCCTTGGCTGGCAACCATCTACCACAGAAAGTAATGGCAACCTACTGCGGGAAATGTTTTGCTCAGTCAGTCATGCCTTTTTCGAGATGTTATCACCCAATCGTTTATTACGTATAACAGTTAACTAACTGAAATTAACATAGTATAAGCTAAATCAAAGGTAGTTTTTCCCAACATTGCATATTGCTATATAATCAAAATGTTAACTTAAAAATTCGATTCCCGTTTTAAATAGCCTTACCAGCTCGGGACTTTTGTATGGAAAACCTTCATGGTATCAAATCCGTTGAAAAATATCTAAACGTCAAGCAGTATGCCGCCATTTCCACAGATCAATGGTGGAAAAAAATTCAAGTGAGATTTACAAAGATCTGTACCAAATAACAAAAACCACAATACTTGAAAACTACTAACAGTGGCAATAACAATGAATAGCTTATATTATTCAAAGAGACGATAATGACATAATCAGAAGATCAAAAAAGGTACAAACTCAATTATACAAAAAAAACAAAAAACAAAAAGCCTGAATTGCTTCACCAATGTGTCAAAAAAGTGGTCAATGCCATTCGAAACAATGGGTCCACAATAAAGAAGCCTGTTACTTCTTCTTCTTCTTCTTCTTCTTCTTCTTCTTCTTCTATGTGCCCTGTCCCTTCAGGACGTAGTCGATCATGGTTCTCCACGTCTCCCTATCCCTTGTGGCTCTTCGTATGTTTGTTCCTGTTACTCCTGGCAACCCCCATTCCGTCATCCACCTGATCTGGCCCTGCAAATATGTTATCCGCTGCCTTCCTCTGTCTCTCCTTCCTTCTATCTGACTAGTCAGTATCAGGTTCTCCAGGCTCTCCTTCCTCATTGCATGTCCCAGGAACTTCAGTTGTCTCTTCCTGATGCTCAGCATCAATTTCCTTTTTGTTGCCATTCTTTCTAACACCTCGTCGTTGCTTGTATGCTCAGTCCACGATATCCGTAGCATCCTTCTGTAGAACCACATTTCGGCCGCTTCCAGTTTTGTCCTTATTTTCGATGATATCCACGTTCTTTATTATCATAATTTAGCACCACCTGAATATGGTTCTCCACGTCTCCATATCCCTTGTGGCTCTTCGTATGTTTGTTCCTATTGCTCCTGGCAACCCCCGTTCCGTCATCCACCTGATCAAACCCTGCAAATATGTTATCCGCTGCCTTCCTTTGTCTCTCTTTCCTTCTATCTGTCCAGTCAGTATCAGGTTCTCCAGGCTCTCCTTCCTCATTGCATGTCCCAGGAACTTCAGTTGTCTCTTCCTGATGCTCAGCATCAATTTCCATTTTGTTGCCATTCTTTCTAACACCTCGTCGTTGCTTGTATGCTCAGTCCACGATATCCGTAGCATCCTTCTGTAGAACCACATTTCGGCCGCTTCAAGTTACTATCACCCAAAATCACCCATGTCAAATTTTCTATTATTAATAGAAATACATTAAACACTTTTTTCTATTTTATTTGTGGAAATAAATATATTTATTTTATTAATTGTTTCATTAAATATTAATTTATTATTTATTCATAAATTAGGAATTTAATTTATTTTATTACTAGAAATAAACACTTATTCTATTTTACTAATTTAAACAATATCTTAATTTTATTAATTATTTATCGCTTATCACTGTCTCAATTTTATTTAGAGAATTAAACACTTTAAACAGATTTTCTATTTTAATAAAAGAAATAATAATTTTCATTTTATTAATTACTATTTAGTAATTATTTTTGTCTGATCACTTTCCCGAATTTATTAATAGAATTATCCACTTCTTTCTATTTCATTAATAAAAAACATTTTTTATTTTATTCATAAAAATAAATACTTTTTCTATTTCATTAATAGCAATAAATACCTTTTCGGTTTCATTAATAAAAATAAAAGCCGTTTTCTATCTTATTAATAGAAATAAACATCTTTTTCTATTTTATTAAAAGAAATAAACATAATTCTCTGTTTTATTAACAGAAATAAACACTTCTTTTTATTTTATTAATAGAAATAAACATCTTTGACTATTTTATTAACGGAAATAAACAATTCTCTGTTTTATTAACAGAAATAAACACTTCTTTTTATTTTATTGATAGAAATAAACATCTTTGACTATTTTATTAAAAGAAATAAACAATTCTCTGTTTTATTAACAGAAATAAACACTTCTTTTTATTTTATTGATAGAAATAAACATCTTTGACTATTTTATTAAAAGAAATAAACATAATTCTCTGTTTTATTAACATAAATAAACACTTCTTTTTATTTTATTAATAGAAATAAACATCTTTGACTATTTTATTAACGGAAATAAACACCTATTTCAATTTTATTAATAAGAATAAATAGCTTTTTTATTAGCAGAAGTAAACACCTTTTTCTATTTTATTAATAGAAATAAACACTTATTTATTAATAGAAATAAACAACTTTTTCTATTAAAAGTAATAAACATCATTTTCTGTTTTACTAAAAGAAATAAACACCATTTTCTATTTTATTAATTAAAAATAATAATTTTCATTTTTCTAAATTATTATTTTCTTAATTATCATTTCATGAATTAGTTCTTTATTATAACTTTTTTTCTATTTTATTCGTAAAAATAAACCTTTTAAACACTATTTTTCTTTCTGGTGTACATATTTTTAATTATTTATACCAGAAATAAAAATATGTTCTCTTTCTTTCTCGTGTGTAGATATATTCGGGAATTATTTTAAGAGCTTCTTACACACACACACACACACGCACACACACACACACACACATATATATATATATCACACACACACACACAATATATATATATATATATATATATATATATATATATGTAATACATCATATTACCAAACAACTCCATTGCATCTAATATCCAAAACAGTCTATCTTATATAAAAAATACAAACATAGCAACAACTACTTCGAAAACTATTATGGACATTATCAGATCTAAAAATAACCGAAATGAAAATGGCGAACAAGCAGGTGGAAACCGAATAAATTGCCGGGATTGTTCCTCCATCTCCATCGGAGAAACAAGTAGAAATCTAAAAAAACGTATATATGAACACAAAAGAGACATCACTAATAATAATCTAACAAATGCATTAATGATTCACAGAAATAAATTCAACCACAATTTCGATTTTAAAAATGCCACACTAATGAAAAGAGTAAACAATTAATTCAGAATGAAAAGTTCTCGAGAGCATCGCCATCCAGTCCTACCAAAACAACAATTTACCCCCCGGATTTTTCCCAATCTCACCTTTGCTTATGGAAATTATACTAAAACAGACTAACACACGAAATAAACAGTTTTCAAAGGAAGCAAAAAAAAAAAAACAAAACAAAAAACGGTTAAATTCCCTTCATTTTAATTTCTCGTGACTTTGCACTACACATGAAAAAATTCTAAAAACTAAAATATTCTATTAATCTTTTTGAATGATTTGTGAGTGTCTTTGTGGTTACCAACACTGTTTGTTTATAGATACGTAATTTAGAATAAAGCTCATTTCGTCTTTTTGCCTTGATAAAGTCCATCACAGGACGAAACGCGTAGGCGATTTAAAATACAGTTTTCCTCTTGTCTTTATTTTATTTAACCATATATATATATATAGAGAGAGAGGGGGGGAGAGATAGATAGATAGATAGATAGATAGATAGATAGATAGATAGATAGATAGATAGATAGATAGTCATCAGCAGACACATCAGTACGGTTAGACTCCGATTGCTTTTAACTCAGGATTGAAACCCGACAGAATTGGCGTCAGTCGGCGATTCTATCTCTGGGCTATGGGCGCTCGGTAGAAAAAGGCAGACTTTTAGTGCGTATATTATCATCATACATGCTCAATAGCCAGAGTACTCTAATTCATTATTGAATGATTGATGCACACACACACACACACACACACACACACATATATATATATATATATATATATATATATATATATATATATATATTGTAACAAAGTTGTGGAACTCGTAGGTTTTTTAACCTGTTGTTTATGCATTTACTTTTATAAAGAGTGCTCGATACAAACGGAGAGCGTTATATTGTAATAGTTGTTACAATGGTTTATATATTCATAGTATCACTACACAAAAATTTTCGCGTTTCGAAACGGACCATGTGTCTTGGCCGCTTCTTCTTCGGGTAATATACCAACTTGATCACCCGAAAAAGCGGCCAAGACACATGGTCAGCTTCGAAACACGAACATTTTTGTGTAGTGATACTATGAATTTATAAACCATTGTAACAACTATTACAATACACTATATATATATATATATATATATATATGTGTGTGTGTGTGTGTGTGTGTGTGTGTGTGTGTGTGTGTGTTTGGGTGGGTTGGGGATGGAGGAGTGGTTGTTTCTTTCCGCCTGCATTTCTGCTGATAAGCTGTGCATTGAATTGAACATTAAATCCAATTGTCCTGAAAATTATAACAGCTTCAATTATTTCAAAACAAGAAAAGTAAAATCAGACTTTCATGAAATCTTTTTGCTTCCCAACACATGTAATAAAATTCTGAAGAGTTCGACGCCAATCTGAGTTATTACTTTCATAATTATAGCATGCTTTGTTATTGGCATGAATTACTGACGAAGAAAATAAACTGTAAAATGGCGCAGATAATGTTCTGTGGCTTTTTTTAATGGCTCTCCAAAAATTTTGATTTAAACAAAAAAAAAAAAAAGAAGGAAAATTATTGTCATTTTACAGTAAATATTTAACTACGAAAAATAAAACGAGTTAGGAATATTCAATATTCACCTAGATAACATGCTTCTCTTGACAAATAAAATACAGGAAAACTTATTATGAGTATTTACATTATTCAAACTATTGCCCTCATCTTGGTTGCCATTTGTACGATGTTTCAGCCTTTGTAGGTTCCGGCCTTCTTCAGGTGCTAAGAATTTCGAACCGAACCCTTTATTACAATCACTATGGAATATCATTCTCATCCCTTGCGCAGTTATGCCCGATTGGATCTCATGAGTTATCTCCCTCTAACCTTGCAAGTTACTTCTTCACCACTGCTGTTACTTGTTCACCACTGCTGTTACTTGTTCACCACTGGAACTCAGAACTCTAAGAGTCAATTCACAGAAACTAACCGACGCTTATATCCATTGAGCCATATGTCCTTAAGAACAAGAAGAACTGAATTTTTGAGACTTATAAACCTAATGTCCAGTAACCCTTTTTTACCAGAGTTCATATTGCAATTGTTTATGTTAATGGATTCTCTACTATTTCTGATGTTAATTTTTTTTTTTACCAGAGCTCATATTGCAATTTTGATCCTATTGATTTTCTCTGGCACTCCGTATTACTGGTTCCCATATTGTTTTCATCTCTATTCTTTGTCGGCTTAGGAGATTTTTGAAGCCTAGCATATGTGCTGATTCTTTACATAATTTCCAGTGGCGTTCTCTAGCTATTTTTTCAACTTCATTCCATAGGGGGCGGTGATGATATTTTTTTTTTATCGTTTTCCCCCAAGCAAGGCATTCCACTGCCACTATTGCGCTTGCGGATACATAGGAGAAGGTAAAGAGAAGGAGTGGTTAGATATAGGAAATGTCAGAAGGTGGGTGATAGATAGTTTGGAGGATGGGAAGAGTGTTTGAAAGAATGGAAGCGAGTTAGTGTGTTAGGAGGTGTCTATTGAACTTACATTTAAACTCCTGGAGATTGTAGCCGTCGGGGAAGCAGTCATGTGGAATGGAATTCCAGAGTCGGGAAGTACGAAAAAAGAAACTGTTGGAGAAGAAGTTGCGGTTGAATTTTATCGGTTTCACTGTAAAAGGGTGGGATCTAGTTGCTAATCTAGTATCTCGTGCAAATTCGAACCTAGGGGGGCACCAGTGATCTAAGTTCATCGGAGCAGAAGCCATGGAAGTATTTATAGAAGAGACACAGGGAAGCCACGTCGCACCGGTGAGAGAGAGACTGCAGGCGGTCTGCCAAGTTAGTATCGATCACATTACAGACACTCCGCTGTACCTTGTCGATAAGCCCAAGGAGAATAGCAGGGGCACCCGACCAGATATGGCAACAGTATTCAATGCACGGGCGGATGGTAGATTTATAAATGTGCAGGATAGATTCAAACGGAAAAAAACCTCCGGGCCCTGCACAGAGAACCGACTTTCATAGCAGCTGATTTAGCAATGGATTCGATATAGTCATTCCACTTGAGGTCCGCTGAAAGTGTGAGACCAAGGAGGCGTAGTGTTTTACTCTCTGGGAGGCAAGCCTGGTCCATGCTAATGGGAGGTAGGTGCGGCTGTCTATGATGGTTAATTGATAGTAGCTTCGTTTTTGAAGCATTACAATTTACGAGCCATTTCTTACCTCAGTTCACTACGGATTGGAGGTCCTTTCCAAGCTCGGCTGCAAAGTTAGTTTTGTTGCCCACACCAGATTTTTGCTCAAGACGAGAGTAAACTGTGGTACCATCGGCGTACATACCTAGTTGGGATATTATGGAATCGGGGAGATCATTAATGTAGATCAGAAAGAGCATAGGACCTAGGATAGAGCCTTGAGGGACATCCGCGTTCGTATGGTAGCTCTGGGAGGCATGTCCGTTTAATACCACTTTCAATGTGCGGTTAGATAGGAATATCTGGATTAGTTCAAACAATTGTCCAGCTATACCATAGCTCCGCAGTTTGCATAGAAGGCCAGCATGCCAAACTCTGTCGAACGCTTTAGAGATATCCAAGGCGACGGTTCGGGCTTAGCCATTCCTGTCGAGTGCCTGGTATATATACACGGTGATGGTCGTTAGCATATCGGCAGTAGACCTGGTGAAGCGGAAACCATACTGCTTGTTCGAGAGGAGCCTGTGTTCTGTGAGGTGCTGAACGAGCTCGGGGTTGATAATGGCCTCGAACATTTTGCCAAAGATCGGAAGAAGGTTGATAGGGGGGGTAATTTGCGGGGTCCGAGGGTTTTCTTGAGTTTTTGAATATAGGAACTACAGAGGAAGATTTCCAACAGGCAGGAAAGCAGGAAGCAGAGAGACAGAAGTTGTAGAGCTTAGAAAGGACAGAAGAGAGTTCAAGAGCACATTTCTTTAAGACTATGATTGGGATTCCGTCCTCTCCGCTCGCTTTGTGGGGGTCAGGTTTTGATATTATCTTAGAAACAAGCGAGGGTGTAATCTGGACGTCATTCAGTTGAGCCTCAGTTCTAGGTGAGAAGTCGGGTGTAAAAACCCCAGATGAGTCCAGACTCGAATTGTTCGAGAATCTCCTTGCAAAGCATTCAGCCTTATCCACTGAGGAGGTGAGGACCTCAAAATTATTGATTAGTGGGGGTATTGTGGACTTGCTCTTGTTAAGTACTCTTTTACAGAATCGCCAGTTGTCTTTGGCACCGAACTTAGCAGATGCTATGCGTTGTTTCATTCTGGTAGCAAACAGCGTCTTAGCTTCGTTAAGTATCTTTTTACACTTATTACGAGCTGAAGTGAAAAGCCGCCTGTTTTGGTCCGACGCGTAGTTACGATAGAGTCGGAAGAAATGATTCCGGTGGGCAATGGCGGCCGAACAAGCGGGCGAGAACCATGGAGACGAATGAGACTTAAGCGGAAATTTCCTGGCATGGATGAAGGCATCGATGCCAGCCTTAACCTAGGAGGAGACCTCGGATGCACATTCTTCGATGGGAAGACTAAAAACGTTGTTCCATGGGACGTCTCAGATGAAGTCTCGGAACGAATCCCAGTCTGCCCTTTGGTAGCAGTAGGATATTCTACTGGTCTGGGTTTCTTGGGTCGGGTGAGAGAGGAATGAAATGTTGATGGAAACTACGGTGTGATCAGAGTTCCCGAGTGGGCAGAGTTGTTTGGTAGTGCAAGAATCTGGGATAGAATTGAAGCAGAGGTCTAGCAGTGAGTCCCTTCCGTTGGGGTTGTTGGAGAAACGCGTGGGGAAGTCCAGCATTTGCGTGAGGGATTGGGTGATTGAAAAATTCATGGTGTGGACACCAGCAGGCCCAAGTGATTGTAATAAAGGGTTCAGTTCGAAATTACTAGCACCTGAAGAAGACCGGAGAGTATAACGGCCAAAACATCGTACAAATTGCAACAAAGATGAGGACAATAATTAAAATAATGTAAAAAATGAAAATTATTGTCATTTTACAGCAAATATTTAACTACAAAAAATAAAACGTGTTAGGAATATTCCATATTCATCCTGATAATATGCTTCATGAGTATTATCTTCTTCTCTTGACAATTACCCAAGATTCAATCAGTTAAGTGCCATACGTGATACACCCTTTAGGCGATCATGTCTCGAAAGAGACATGACTGACTGGGCAGAAGATTATCCCACAGTTGGTTGCCAATGCTTTCTGCGGTAGACGGGTTTCCAGCCAAGGCTACAGAACCCAATCTGTCCTGTTATTTGACTCATAGCTAGATGGAAAAGAAATGTATTATATTATTACGTAATAATTATAGAGGGATCAGTTTATTAATTCATAACAATAGAAAACCGATCCCCCACTTAATAACTAGTAGAAGCCTGAAGCATGATTCCATCTATTATATTCAGTCAGTCAATTAAGAGCCGTACGTGATACACGCATTGAGCGATCATGTTTTTTAGAGACATGACTGACTGGGCAGAATGTTATCCCGAAATTGGTTCCCATTGCTTTCTGCGGTAGATGGGTTGCCAGCCAAGGCTATAGAACCCAATCTGTCCAGTTATTTGACTCATAGTTAGAGGGAGTAGAAATGTATTTTATTATTACGTCATAATTATTGGGGTATCAGTTTATTAATTCATAACAGTAGAAAATCGATCCCCACTTAATGACTAGTAGAAGCCTGAAGTATGATTCCAACTATTATATTCAGTCAGTCAGTTAAGTGTCATACGTGATACACTCTTTGGGCGATCATGTCTAGAAAGAGACATGACTGTGCAGAAGATTATCCCACAGTAGCTTGACATTATTTTCTGCGGTAAACTGATTGCCAGCCAAGGCTATAGAAACCAATCTGTCCTCTTTTTTGACTCATAACTGGAGATGTAATATATCGTTAGGCAGTAATTCGAGTTGAATCAGATTATTAGTTTATAACAATTAAAAACCGATCACTTTATGACCAGTGGAATCCTTAATCATGATTCCAACTATTATATTCAGTCAGTCAGTTAAGTGCCATACGTGATACACGCTTTGGGCAATCATGTCTCGAAAGTGACATGACTGACTGGGCAGGTGATAGTTCCGCAGTAGGTTGCTATTGATATCTGCGTTGATAGGTTGACAGCCAAGGCTATAGAACCCAGTCTGTCCTATTCTTTAACCCAGATACAGATTAATAGCTTTCCCAAGCGTATTTGTGCGCAAATGAATGCAAGAAATTCAACTGGAATTTGAACTTAGCTCCCCGATTTGTCGTTCCAAGTCGATATCCACTGCACCACAACGCACACCCTATGAATAGATTACTCCATTTATGATAGTAAGGATGGATGCTGGCACTTATCACAACAACAATAAGAAGAAAAATAATTGTTTTGATGTGGGGGTCTGGTAACATACAACACTTAATTCGACAGAGTCAGTCATGTCAGTAGTATTCAATACACGGCTAGACAACTCGCTGCAATATTATTAACTTCTCTTGACAATTACGCAGGACTATTTATCCTGAATGGATCATTCAATGCTGTTAGCATATAATTTACGGTTAGCCATTTCAACTGTAAATGGCTTTGACCACAACTGGAAAATACTGATATATATACACTTCCGACCATAAGTTTGAGACCACCCAAGTTTTTTCCACAAAGTTTATAAAATTTCATTTTTAGCAGTATCAAATTCGCTGAGTTTGTATTTTTTGTTATTCTTATGCAGATGTCAAGTAAAAAAAAAGTATTCTTTTCAACTTTAAAGTAAACATTTACTCAGTTTTCTACTTCATTCCTCTTATTGTGATCAAGTTTTTGTTGAAAATTCAGATATTATAATTACGGTATAACTTATTTTTGTAAACCATATTACTACGGTATAAATGGCAAGGAAGAAAGAGATTAGCATTGAAAAAAGAGCTCAGGTTAAAATTCTTTCGAAAGAAGGATATTCCGAACGTGTTCTTAAGAACTTAAGCCTATCAAAAAATGGCGTGCATTATTGCCTTCAACAACTTCGTGAAACTGAGTTAAATGTTGAGAGAAAAAGATCTGGTAGGCCTAGAGTAACATCTATTGTAGAGGATAGGCACTTGATCATACCTAGCAAGAGGAATAGAAGAAAAACCGCTCCGGAATTAACAATTGAAATTAATTCTGCTCGGCAACATCCAGTATCTGTTACTACTGTTAAGAGACATTCTGCTGGGCTTAAAGGCTGTGTATTAGTTAAGAAACCACAATTAAAGAAGGAGAATATGGGAAGAAATTGGTCGTACAGTCCGAAATGTCCTTTCTACAAATGAACAAATGTTGTTTAAATGCTTGCAGGATTCTTGGAAATCACTTTCACCAACTTATTTTTAGAAGTTATTAGAAAGAATTCCAAAGAATTGCTCTGCAGTAATAAAGGCTCGTGGTTGTTTCTTTGATGAAAAGAAAATATGAATTAACTTTAATTAAATTTGAAATTACTCTATGTTAATTTTGGTTTTAATTATTGTACAATTATGAGCAACAATGAAATATATCTATATTTATTCTTCTAAGACATAAAATTTGTTATTTCTTTCTCTTTGAGAATAAATCTAAGTGGTCCCAAACTTATGGTCGGTAGTGTATGCATATTGCTGGTTCTATATATTCAATTCTTTTAAATTGTGCATTGAGCATTTTTTCAAAAAACATGTACTGGTTTAACTAGTACCGCTTTAACTAATATATATTATTATTATTTTTTTTATTCTCCGTCATTGATCAACAAATTAAAATGTATCTAAATAAACTTAATAATACCTCTAACAATATTGATAATATTAATAATAATGGTGTACGTCAAAATAAACATAACACTATTAACTTATAATATTACCAGCAAATACATAAAAATTACAAACAAGATGAAAAAACTCTCAAAAACATAATACGTAGAAATGTTAAACCAATAAATAATAATAATCAAATTAAGATCATTATTTTATATACAATTGACATTATAGTCTCTAATAACCCTACAACCACACAAATATTTTTTTTTTTTTTTATAAACGTTTCACCCCGAGCAAGGCATGTCACTGCCACTACTGTGCAGGGGGCTACGTAGAGTTGAGAAACGCTGATTAAATATATGAAATAACAGAGGGTGGATGATAGGCGGGTGAGGATACCGAGAATGAGGGTTGGGTAGATGAGAGTGTTGTGAGAATAGTTGGGAGTTAGTGTGATAGGAGGTGTCTATTGACCCTACATTTAAACACCTGGAGATTGTAACTGTCGGGAAAGCAGACATGTGGAAGGGAGTTCCACAGGCGGGAAGCGCGAGAAAAGAAGCTGTTGGAGTAGAATTTACGGTTACATCTTATTTGTTTAACTGTAAAAGGGTGGGACCTAGTTGCTAATCTAGTATCTCGTGTAAATTCGTGCTTAGGCGGCACCAGTGATCTAAGCTCATCGGAGCAGAAGCCATGAAAGTACTTGTAGAAGAGGCACAGGGAAGCTACATCACGCCGGTGTGAGAGCGGCTGCAGCCGGTCTGCCAAGTCAGTATCAACCACGTTACAGATCCTCCTTTGTATTTTGTCAAGAAGCCCAAGGAGAGCAGCAGGGGCACCCGACCAGATATGGCAGCAATATTCAATACACGGGCGGATGGTAGATTTGTATATGTGCAGAATAGTTTCAGGTGGGAAAAATTTCCGGGCCCTGCACAGGGATCCCACTTTCATAGCAGCAGATTTGGCAATGGATTCAATATAGTCATTCCATTTGAGGTCCGCCGAGAGTGTAAGGCCAAGGAGGCATAGTATTTTACTCTCTGGGAGGCTAGCCTGTCCCATGCCAACTGTTTATAAGAAATTATAATATGAATATAAAGTGGGGGATCAAATCTATATTATAATCAATACAAAAACTGATCCTTCATTTTGTGTCCATGTTAGTTCCTATACATTTATATTATAGATTTATGGGTTTGAGGAGGTGGATGACAGAACGGGGGTTGCGTGGTGTAACATGAGAAAGCGTGCTAAGAGCCATCAGGGATAGGGAGATGTGAAAATCCATGGTCGCCTATGTCCTGTAAGGACAGGGTACACAAAAAAAAGAATATATATGCCAACTGTTTATAAGAAATTATAATGTGGTTATAAAGTGGGGGATCAAATCTATATTATAATCAATATATAAACTGATCCCTCATTTTGTGGCCATGTTAGTTTCTCTTAGCGAATAAAAATAAATGGTCTCAAATTTATGGTCAGTAGTGTATGTGCCACATCTTTTAAAATTTCCATTTCAAGAGCCTTGCATTTTGATAGTTTCTGAAGTTCTTCAAAGATTTATAACACTCTTTAAGAACTGTCAGTAAGAAATTTATTATTATTATCTGTTTTTCGAGATATTAGATTTTATATATATATATATATATATACGAGCAGTATAACCCGGCGTCGCTAGAGTCTAATGAAAGATTTAAAACTAATCCATGGTCCTAGAGATGAGACTCAGCTTAAAGAATATTTGTGTGAAGTTTGTTGAGAATCGGAAAAAAAATTGTGGATATGTATAAAGGACATACAGACAGATAAACAGACACGCACACAAACATCTTGCCTTTTATATATACATATATATATTACCGATTCTCTGCACTTTTGTAAGAACTGCAACCTTGAAACTTCTGAATATCGTTTCTTATGTCTTTGTCCATGACTGTATCAAATTTTATTAAAATCGGACCACTCCTTCTATAAGCCGATTTTCGATTATCGATTTTCTATATTTATCCGGGGTACCACGACAAAAACCTAGCTACGAACACTCGCAAACGCTTATAGTACAACTGTGTAAATTTTCAAGAAAATCGGTTCAGCCGGATACACACACACAGACACACACACAGACAAACTTCCAATTATAAATAAGTTTAGATGAAGTTACCGCCTCCTGTTTTAGATATCAAGTGCTTTACAAATTTTTTTCCTAACTGCACACAATAACCCCATGCGTTCTAGTATTCTTGCTTAAGATGAAATGATTAAAAAAAAAAGAAACGTTTTCCCTCAGGTATTTTTCAACTTCTCCCAGTAATATTTTTCGATATTTCTGAGCTGAGGTAGTATTTCCAGTATTTACATTATTCGGACTATTGTCCTCATCTTTGTTGCAAAGATGAGGACAATAGTCCGAATAATGTAAATACTGTAAATAATACCTCATCTCAGAAAAATAGACGAATAGAATGATCTATTATTAAACGTCGTACAAATTGCAACAAAGATGAGGACAATAGTCCGAATAATATAAATACTGTAAATACTACCTCATCTCAGAAATATAGGCAAATAAAATGATCTATATTTAAACGTCGTACAAATAGCAACAAAGATGAGGATAATAGTCCGAATAATGTAAATACTGTAAATACTACCTCATCTCAGAAATATAGACAAATAGAATGATCTATTATTAAACGTCGTACAAATGGCAACAAAGATGAGGACAATAGTCCGAATAATGTAAATACTGTAAATACTACCTCATCTCAGAAATACAGGCAAATAAAATGATCTATTATTAAACGTCGTACAAATGGCAACAAGGATGAGGACAATAGTCCGAATAATGTAAATACTGTAAATACTACCTCATCCCAGAAATATTGACAAATAGAATGATCTATTATTAAACGTCGTACAAATTGCAACAATGAGGACAATAGTCCGAATAATGTAAATACTGTAAATACTACATCATCTCAGAAAAATAGACAAATAGAATGATCTATTATTAAACGTCGTACAAATGGCAACAAAGATGAGGACATTAGTCCGAATAATGTAAATTCCCCCAATACTCCAAAAGGCACTTATAGATTCCTTTTACTTATTTTTTTAATATTCAGTGGAAAATATTATGAGACAATTTTGAAACTTAGATTTGTAATTGGGACTAGGTAAGAAACAGGCATACAAGAAATATCAAAGAATGTATTAAGACTATTATTACTACTACGACGACTACTACTACTACTACTACTACTAATAATAATAATAATAATAATAAGTAATCATTCGTGTATAAAGCAAAATGAAGAAAAATATGCAATCAGCTATAACACAACTGCATATTGAACTTGCAAGTCTTTGAAAGATCCAGATGGCTTAAAGATTTGCGACAGGAACTGAGATAATTGCCATTTATTGTTCAGCGGAACTGTTCCAGAAAGGAAACCTTTCAGCAAAGGCCAGAATAATCTAGAATGTAATATACACACTGAGTCCTATGAATGGTTTGAGACTTCAGACCGCTAACCCTGACCCACATTCCGTGCATTAATTTTCAGATGTTACAAGAGAATATTCTATTCTATAATAATAAGAACAATAATAATAATAATAATAATAATAATAATAATAATAATAATAAGAATAATAAGAATAATAAGAATAACGCGGTTGGGATTACAACGAGAATGACGTGCTTTTCTGAGGCTCCTGAAAACGTAACGTTTTTTCTTTTTTTTTTATGTAAACATTAATTTCTCATTTCACTATATTAAACTATATTAAACATAAACATTAATTTTTCCCCTCGTATATAATTTTAGTTGTATGTTTCTTCTTTTAATGATCCTTAAAGAGATTTATTAACTAGTTTTCTAAAGCAAGACAACGATAAAAAATATGACGAAAAGCGCTCTGTTCGATCGGCGATATTCTTTCTTAGAAAAAATATGTAATAATTTTTCTTAGAAAAAATTCTTTCTTAGAAAGAATATGTAATAATTTATTTATATTTGTTCGTTCATTTTATATATTTGTTTATTTTTCGATAATCTTATTCTCGTTGGATTTAATGAAAGAATAACACAGAATACAGTAGGCCAACAAATTATTTTTAAATTTTACGGTAGTAAACTCAAAGGTATGTCCACTTTTTCTTTCCTATTAAAAAAATTTTTTGAGATTTTTTTTTTTTTTTTTAACGTAAACATTAATTTTGAATTTCACTATTTTAAACATAAACATTAATTTTTTCTTCGTATATAATTCAAATTGTATGTTTCTTCTTTTAATGATCCTTTAAATAGATTTATTAACTAGTCTTCTAAAGCAAGACAACGAAAAAAAAAAAATATGACGAAAAACACTAAAAAAATGTTCGATCTAGGATATTCTTTCTTAGAGAGAATATGTAATAATTTATTATATTTAATTTGTTCGTTCATTTTATATATTTATTTATTTTTCGATAATTTTATTCTCGCTGGATTTAATGAAAGAATAACACAGAATACAGTGGGCGAACAAATTATTATTTTTAAATGTTACGGTAGTAAACTCAAACTCAAAGGTATGTCCACTTTTTTTTTTTTTTTTTTTCATATTAAATTAAATTTTGAATTTTTTTTTTTTTTTTTTTTTTTTTTTTTTGCAAGGACAAAGGTTAATAGTAGCAATAAATGTTTTTTTTTTTTTTTTTTTAACAATACTCTCTAAGTGCAGTGATGTTTTTTTTTTCTCCGATGAACGGCCGTTACATCCAAGTTTGTTTGTTTTTTTTCAACCAGCGTCTCTCTCTTTGAATTTTTCTTTTTCTCAATATGAAATTCTGTTTTAATATAAACAGGATTTTTTCTTTAGATATTAGGGAATAATTTTTTTTTTTTTTTTAACTATTATAATTTTCTTAAAAACTGTTGGAAATTTACAGATATAACAGGTCTCCTGATTGGCCGAAGACCCGAACCTCGTCTTGGACTTGAGGCGGGCCTTTACGCCAGGAAGAGGCTCGCGCCTTTTTTTTGAGTTTTTTCGTTTTTTCCCTTTTTTTGCACCGACTTGCCTCTCGGTTGGCACGGACAGCCTCGGAGATCAACGTGCCGAGATTCAACCTGCGGGGCCGATAATTGGCTCCCTCATGTCTCGCATTATCGAGACCATCTCTCCATAGTAT
This sequence comes from Ascarosepion bandense, assembly GCA_037127315.1. Classification (NCBI taxonomy): domain Eukaryota; kingdom Metazoa; phylum Mollusca; class Cephalopoda; order Sepiida; family Sepiidae; genus Ascarosepion; species Ascarosepion bandense. The sequence continues at coordinate 1,670,593 of JBBBDQ010001096.1, forward strand.
TGGAGACCCATTGGGCTAACAGCCTCAACCTTTTCAGAGAAAATATCTCGACATCCTTCCTTTCTTATAAGGAAACCCTTTGGCCAATGCCTATCCATCTGAGAGAAAAATTCTCTATGAACTATCGACTTTCGACCGAATGGAACTGCTGAAGAAGCTGACCCCAGAATTTCCTGTACGTCGCGGACCGCCGTTCCTCGTGGTTTCCCATACCCTTCTCAGACGAAGGAACTAACAAGCTACGCAGCGAGAAGGACTATACCAGGCTTCGAAGTAGCCGCAAAATCAGTTTTTGCAAGACAATAAATTGTTTTCCTTTATCAGGTATGTCTTGTTTGTCTGACTGTTTCCTTCCACTGCCTAAGCACTGAGTTATGTGAGAATATTTCTCACATAGCTTTTATTGCAAAAACTGAGCGATTTTTTAAGCTAAGTCATAGCTTTTATTGCAAAAAACTTGCTGAATGTAATTTAACGTTTAAATAGCTTTAATTGCAAGGAATAAGCTGAGTTATAGCTTTATTGAAAAAAATGTGATATTTTAGCTACAATTTGCTACATTCTATAACCTTATTGCATAAAATCTGTTGTAAATTTTGGTTTAACGTTTAAATAACTGATTGCAAATTAATAATTCCCTTCCAGAACAGTTATTTGTGTGATTTTTTTTAGCTATTCTTCAGCTATATATATATTGAATTGCTTCCTGTCTGCTACAAAAAAAAAAATTTTTTTTTCTCCCCCTAATTATTAGTTTTCGTTTGCCAATTGGTGGGGGAAGGGGAAAGTTACCTCCCTTTGACTGACTGAGCAGTAACCATTCCTCTCTCTTCTCTCTTCGCGTCGTATCTTATCCTGGTATCCTTTCGGGAGACACAATGGCGGCCTTGAGGGAATGGACTAATAAGATCGAAGCAAAGAAATTTCGTATCCAATGTACGGTAAGCTGGCTCAAGGATAGTAATTCCTCTCTATCGACCATTGAGGCAAGAGAGAAGGATATCCTGAGTTGGCTGAGGGATTTAGATAATTTGTTTGACCAAATCATTTTAGAGTCTCCCGAAGAGGAACGGTTGTCATTTTGTAATGACTCCGAAAATTTTTTTTCCTCTATTAGGGAAACATTATTTGAGCTAAAATCTAGTCGAGAGAGCGGCAAAAATATAAAACCTGCCTCTCTTCAACATTTAAAATTGGAATTAGAGTGCCCTCCCTTTAATCAAATTATTGAATCCTTGCCTAAATGTTCGTCGTTCTTAATCGACAGTGCCTTAAATCCGGTATATTCGTATTCGGATACACTTGGTCCATTTTTCGAGGATTCCTCTGTTGAACGCGGAATTGAACATTTTCTCTCTCTCGAGTCTATTGGAATCGACGAGAGCGAAACTTTATCTTCCTATGATGAAGAAAAAATTGACGACTTCAAGAAATCCATAGTTTTGAAAAATGGTAGATATTATGTGGATCTGCCCTGGGACCGAGATAAATTGTCTCGGGTGGACTCTAATTATGTGCCTTCCCTAAAAATAATGCATAGGGTGGCAGATTCCTTGGAGAAGAAGGGACTCTATGACGAGTATTTGCGAGTTTTTAGAGAATACGAGGATTGCGGTATTGTCGAACCGTTTTCTGTTCCTCCTGGGGACTTTAAGAACTATTGTTGGATTCCTCACCGGCCCGTTATTAAAGAGGGTCTTGGGGTCACTACGAAAATCCGCCCCGTCTTTAATTGTTCGTTGAAACGGCGGGGGGGTGTTTCAATTAACGATGCAGCATACGCTGGAGTTAACTTAACAGCACAGCTACTGGACTTGTTGCTGATTTTTAGAAAGAACGACTATGTTCTTTTAGGAGACCTTCGTAAGGCCTTCCTCCAAATTCGCCTGAGAACTGTTCAGGACAAAAATAGGTTTTGTTTTTTTCTCAAGGTAAATGACAAATTGTATACCAACAGGTAACGATGGATCTTCTCCCATGGTATGTTGTGACGCCTGCGACAATTTGTACCACTTTGACTGTGTAGGAGTGGTCCAGCAGGATACTTTGGGAGAGTGGATTTGTCCAAATTGTTCAGATAACACATCTTACTAGTCTCGTAGGGACTGCAGTCTGTTTATCAATATTAATGATCTAGGTAGAATCAGGTTCTTTAGTTATAAATTTATTATAGTGGCAGACAGAAGCACGTTCAATTCCCCTTGATAAGAAAATAAATAAAATAATTACTTTCGAGTAACTGATAATTAATACGATTATCCTATTCTAAAAAAAAAAAAAAGTAATGGATAACCATTACTTTTTCGTTGCTCCTTTGGCAGTGTGTTGGAAATTTACAGATATAACAGGTCTCCTGATTGGCCGAAGACCCGAACCTCGTCTTGGACTTGAGGCGGGCCTTTACGCCAGGAAGAGGCTCGCGCCTTTTTTTTGAGTTTTTTCGTTTTTTCCCTTTTTTTGCACCGACTTGCCTCTCGGTTGGCACGGACAGCCTCGGAGATCAACGTGCCGAGATTCAACCTGCGGGGCCGATAATTGGCTCCCTCATGTCTCGCATTATCGAGACCATCTCTCCATAGTATTGGAGACCCATTGGGCTAACAGCCTCAACCTTTTCAGAGAAAATATCTCGACATCCTTCCTTTCTTATAAGGAAACCCTTTGGCCAATGCCTATCCATCTGAGAGAAAAATTCTCTATGAACTATCGACTTTCGACCGAATGGAACTGCTGAAGAAGCTGACCCCAGAATTTCCTGTACGTCGCGGACCGCCGTTCCTCGTGGTTTCCCATACCCTTCTCAGACGAAGGAACTAACAAGCTACGCAGCGAGAAGGACTATACCAGGCTTCGAAGTAGCCGCAAAATCAGTTTTTGCAAGACAATAAATTGTTTTCCTTTATCAGGTATGTCTTGTTTGTCTGACTGTTTCCTTCCACTGCCTAAGCACTGAGTTATGTGAGAATATTTCTCACAAAACAAAACAAAACAAGAAAATAAATTAAATCCGATGAAAAACAATTTATATGGTATTATTTTATAGAAAGTCTACGTATTTTTTTGATAAATTTATTTTTATTTATTTATTGTTTTAATTTACTTATTTAATTTATCTTATTATGATAATCCAATATTGACCAACGACTTTGTTGAAAAAATGAAAGGTAAGGTGGACGAACAAATTATTACATTTTTTTTTTTTTTTCAACAAACGTCTCTCTATTTGAATTTTTCCTTTTCTCAATATGAAATTTTGTTTTAATATAAACAGGATTTTTTTTTTCTTAAGATATTATAATTTTTTTTTTTTTTTTTTTTTTTTTAAACAAACTACTCTAGTAATATTGATGTTTTGTTTCGTTGAGCCGTCTTTCTCCTTGAATTCCAATCGCGTCTATGCCAGATGTTGCTTGGCAGCCCATTTAGGAGAAGGAAAACTCCGAACAACAACCCGCAACTCAAGGTGTTAATCGTGCCGAGGAGTGAATGGCTACTGCGTTATGAGGTCACAAACGATTCCCTACAGGCTTCGGGACCCTGTTTGTAAAAGACCGTTACCCAACGTGCCGGGCAACTTTGGGTGGACTTTTGGACCCGTGCGTCACTCGTGGGAAAAACATGAAAAGCACAAATAGAAATAAAAAGTCCAGTATGGCTCTTCCAGTGGATAAACAGGGAGCCCGTCCTTCAGGAGGGAACCTACCTGAGGTCGAAAAATCTGCCATAGGAACAAACTCCTACACAAAGAATGTATCTTCAGGTCCCCACAACCAGGATAATCCTAATGATGGTCCTGAAAATTCACCAGCTAGATCTACAACCGTATATTTAAAGAAAGAAAAAATAAAATGGTCTCGTGAGGAGTACAAAGTCGTTATGACTGCATTTCATGAAGCGTTACTCAAACCTCAAAAAAACATGACTCGCCAAACATATGACATTTGGCGTGAAAAAGTTGGTCAAACAAATAGAAAGTATATTGACGAAAATAAATTGGCCAATGTACGTAGGTACATTATTCGTAATAACCGACTGTCAGAGGCTGAGATTCACGAAATTAAAAGAATTGTAACAAGAAGAGTCGAATCAACAAAATATGAAAAGGAACCGGAACCAGAAATAAAAAGTAATAACATCAAACCAATCACAGGTCATAATGTAGAAACCGTGAAACACGCAAATCACTGCGAAGATAATGATGTAAGTCTAAAAGTGCTGGAAAGGTGCGATCTGAGTCTGAGTCAGTTAAAAGACAAAAATAAAATTAGTTCAGAACACATCGAAGATAATTATTTGACGGAAAATAACAATATACAGGAAGCCAAGATAGAAATAAAAAACCAGCTAAGTCAAATACAAAGTATTACAATGGAGGAACGTGAACAGCTCCCAAAATTCCAACCAACAAAACAAAACCTCCGAACTATTAAATTGTACAATGCAGCACTGAAATCAATACTGGATGAAGACCCGAATACAAATCTTAACGAAGTAATATATGCATCAGCAACAGCAGCAACAAAAAAATTAAACATCAAAATAAAAACAAGGCAGTCACGCAGACGTGAAGATCCACCTTGGAAAAGAAAAATCGAAAAAGAAATCGAACAACTAAGAAGTGAACTGTCAGTACTGGATGAACTGAGTAGAGGAATAAATGTAAGAACTAGGAAAAGAAGAAGAGCCGAAAAAAAATATAACATCAGGAATGAAAATGACGTCTTATCAAATAAAGAAAAAATAAAGCAAAAAATCCAACTGAAGGCTCAAAGAATAAGACGCTATGAAAAAAGAGCAAAATTTTACAGACAAAACAAGATCTTTCAGACTGATACAAAGAGATTTTACAGGGAAATAGGTAAAAAAAGAATTGAAGTGACAGTACCCCCCAGAATGGAAGAAGTCACACAGTTCTGGGAAAAGATATGGGCTTGCCCTAAAGAACCTAGCAAGGAAGTACATTGGATTACGCAGGAGATAGAACGAATGAAGAATAAACCCGAACAGACATGGTCTGGAATTACAGAAGATGATATTAAATTTGCACTAAAAAAAGCACACAATTGGAAAACTCCAGGTATAGATAAAATTCCTAACTTTTGGCTATATTATTTAAATGCAGCACATAAAAAAATAGCCAAAGAACTCCAAGAAATGGTTGACGATCCCACTAAAATTCCTGCATGGATGACAAAAGGAATTACATTTCTTCTACCCAAGAATGGTGACACAAACAACCCGAAAAACTACAGACCAATTACATGTCTTCCGACAACATATAAACTACTAACATCTATTTTAACAAAACAAACATATTTATTCTTAGAAAGAAATGACATGATACCGCTTGAACAAAAAGGGTGCAAACGTGGCTGTTATGGCTGTAAAGACCAATTGCTAATTAACAAAATGATCCTGGAAAACTGCTACAAGACAAAGAAAAATCTTAGTACTGCGTGGATCGACTACCGAAAGGCATTCGATAGTGTGCCACATTCCTGGATTTTAAAGACTTTAAATATATACAAGATATCGCCCGTCATCATCAATTTCATCAAACAGTGCATGTCTATATGGAAAACAACCCTTTACCTCAATCATATAAATGGAACCTATAAGTCTGATGAAATAAACATCAAAAGAGGTATATTTCAAGGTGATTCTTTATCTCCCTTACTATTCTGCATATCATTAATAGCACTAACCAGTCAACTTAATAAGACAGAATGTGGTTATAAAATAGGCCAAAAGAAAATAAGCCATCTATTTTACATGGATGACTTAAAGTTATATGCTAAGAATGATAATGAGCTGGAAGGTCTTCTGCAAACTGTAAAATGCTTCAGCGAAGACATTGGAATGAAATTTAATTTGAATAAATGTGCTAAAGCTACAGTTTTACGTGGATCAATACAAGAAACATCCTCAATTAGCCTAGACCCTGCTGTAACAATAAAAGAATTGAAACCAGAAGAAGCTTATAAATACCTAGGTGTAAATGAGAGCGAAAACATTCACCATAAAAAAATGAAAGAAATAGTGCGTAAAGAGTACTATAGAAGGCTGCGAATGATATTAAAAACTGAATTAAATTCACAGAATAGAGTTATGGCCATTAATAGCCTTGCAATCCCAGTTGTCCAATATAGCTTCAACATCTTAAACTGGACTCTAAACGACATCAGGCGAATGGATGCTAAAACAAGAAAGCTTCTTTCTAAGCATAGGATGCATCACCCAAAGGCTGATGTAGACCGTCTATACATACCCCGTAAAGAAGGTGGAAGGGGTCTTATTCAGCTGGAATTGTCATACAAGACAACAACTATTGGCTTACTAACATACATAGAAACAACAAAGGATTGGATGATACAATTAGTAAGGCAACATGAAGAAAGAAAGAAAAAATATTCAATAATAAAAGAAGGCAGTAAATACAAACAAGAATTACAGTTAGTAGATTCTGTAGAAAAGCAAAACAGTAGCCAAGAACCAACTATTGCGGCAAAAAATATGAAAATGAAAGCCAAAGATAAAGCTCTTGAAAAGATGAAACAGCGCTGGCAAGACAAACCTCTGCATGGCCAATATCCAGTACGTGCCAATAAATCCAATGTTGACAAAGTTAATACTCATCGATGGTTACGTGCATCTGGATTAAAGTCTGAAACTGAAGGATTTATACTTGCAGCACAAGACCAAAGTCTTTTCACGAGAAACTTTCAGGCAAATATTATGCATAATAATATGGATCCAAAATGCAGGTTTTGTGATAAACACCAAGAAACAATAGACCACCTAATCTCAGGCTGTTCTGTGCTTGCCCCAAACGAATATAAAAATCGCCACGATAGAGTTGGGCAATATTTACATTGGGCAATGTGCAAACATTATGGAAAAGCTGTAAACAAACACTGGTATGAACATCATCCAGCACCGGTTACAGAAATAGAAGATGTAACCATTCTATGGGATTACACCATCTACACAGACAGAAAAATTGAAGCAAACAGGCCAGACATTATTGTTAAAAACCAGAAGGAGAAAACTTGTCTATTAATTGATATGGCTTGTCCAGCGGATTGTAACATAGCAATCAAGGAATTTGAAAAACTGTCAAAATATAAAGACCTGGAAATTGAAATAGAAAAAATGTGGAAATTGAAAACAAGAGTTGTGCCAGTGATAGTAGGTGCACTTGGAATGATAAAAAATGGAACAAAACAACACATTGAAAGAATCCCTGGAAACCCCAGCTTAAGAGATATACAAAAAATTGTATTATTAAGTACAGCCCACACACTAAGGAAAACGTTATCTATGTAATGCTGGGGATGATAGGGAGGATAGAAAAACATGAAATGGAGTCATAACAACACGCCACTACCTGCCTTAGGTCTCCCCGCAGACTTGGTTGGTAGTGAGACCAATGCAGAAATCTAAATATGATGAAAAATGACATAATAATAATAATAATAATAATAAGAAGAAGAAGAAGAAGAAAACAACCATTTACCCCAATCATATAAATGGAACCTATAAGTCTGGTGAAATTAACATCAAATGCAGTATATTTAAAGGTGACTTTTTGTATCTCTTACTATTTTGCATATAATTAATAGCATTAACCAGTCAATTTAACAAGACAGACTGTGGTTATAAAATATCCCAAAATAAAATAAGCCTTCTATTTTACATGGATGACTTAAAGTTATATGCTAAGAATGATAATGAGCTGGAAGGTCTTCTGCAAACTGTAAAATGCTTCAGTGAAGACACTGGAATGAAATTCAATTTGAATAAATGTGCTAAATCTACAGTTTTACGAGCATCGCTACAACAAATATCTTCAATTACCTTAGACCCTGCTGTAACAATAAAAGATTTAGAGCGAGAAGAAGCTTATAAATACCTAGGTGTAAATGAGAGTGAAACAATTCCCCATAAAAAATGAAAGAAATAGTGCGTAAACTAGTACTATAGTAGACTACGACTGATATTTAAAACTGAATTGAATTCTCAGAAAAAAATTATGGCCATTAATAGCCTTGCTATCCCAGTGGTCCAATATAGTTTCAAGATCTTAAACTGGAATCTAAACGACATCAGGTGAATAGATTCTAAAACAAAAAAGCTTCTTTCTAAGCATAAGATGCATCATCCAAAGGCTGATGTAGACCGTCTATACATACCCTGTATAGCAGGTGGAAAATGTTTTATTCAGCTAGAATTGTCATACAAGACAACAACTATTGGCTTACTAACATACATAGAAACAACAAAGGACTGGATGATACAATTAGTAAGGCAACATGAAGAAAGAAAGAAAAAATATTCAATAATAAAAGAAGGCAGAAAATACAAACAAGATTTACATTTAGTAGATTCTGTAGAAAAGCAAAACAGATGCCAAGAACCAACTATTGCGGCAAAAAATATGAAAATGAAAGCCAAAGATAAAGCTCTTGAACAGATGAAACAACGCTGACAAGACAAACCTCTGCATGGGGAATATCCAGAACGTGCCAATAAATCCAATGTTGATAAAGTTAATACTCATCGATGGTTACGTGCATCTGGATTAATGTCTGAGACTGAAGGCTTTATTCTTGCAGCGCAAGACCAAAGTCTTTTCACTAGAAACTTTCATTCAAATATTATACATAATAATGTGGATCCCAAATGCAGGTTCTGTGATAAATACCAAAAAATAATAGACCATCTAATCTCAGGATGTTCTGTACTTGCCCCAAATGAATATAAAAATCGTTACAACATAGTAGAGCAATATTTACATTGGGCAATGTGCAAACAATATGGAAAATATATAAACAAACACTGGTATGAACATCACCCAGCGCCGTTTACAGAAATAGATGTCACCCTTCTATGGGATCAAACCATCTACACAGACAGAAAAAAATGAAGCAAATAGGGCGGACATTATTTTTAAAAACCAGAAAGAAAATCTTGTCTATTGATTGATATGGCTTGTCCAGCGGATTGTAACATAGCAACCAAAAAATTCGAAAAACTGTCAAAATATAAAGATCTGGAAATTGAAATAGAAAAAATGTGGAAATTGAAAGCAAGAGTTGTGCCAGTGATCGTAGGTGCACTTGGAATGATAAAAAATGGAACAAAACAACACATTGAAAGAATCTCTGGAAACCCCAGCTTAAGAGATATACAAAAAATTGTCTTCTTCAGCTTCTATCTTCTGTCAGAAAAATTCCCAGGTCTTTAAATAGTTTATTGTATTATTTTACAGAAACTAATATTCTTAACCAAACACCTATCTATGTACTAACTAAAATGTTGCTTAATTTTGATTATCGTCCGGTAATTTTGAGATAGATAGATAGATAGATAGATAGATAGATAGATAATGAACAGACTGTGATAGATAGATAGATAGATAGATAGATAGATAGATAGATAGATTTTTCATCCCGAGCAAGGTGCTAACGCCTCCGATGCGCAGGTTACTACATAAGAGTAAAAGATTAGATAGGAGAAAAATAAAAAGAAAGACGAACAATTTTCAGGGGGTGGTAGAGAAAGGAGCAAGAGAAGGACGGAAATACAGGTATGAAGACAGTTGCGAAGGTAGAGAAACGAAAAGATATACAGAGTGATGTAGAAAGAACTGGTGTCAAGTGGTTAAGTGATGGGTATTGATATTGCATTTAAATTCATGGAAGTTGTAGCCGTCAGGAAAGCAAGAATATGGAAGAGAGTTCCACAGGCGAAAAGTGCGAGAAAAGAAGCTGAAAGGGTAGAATAGTCGGCTGCATTTGGTTAATCTAACCGTGAATGGGTGGGACCCAGTTGCCAGTCAGGTTGCACGAGTAAACTTCTGTGGCAGGGGAACCAGTGCCTTAAGTTCGTCGGAGTAGAAACCATTGAAGTATTTATAGAACAGACAGAGGGAAGCCATATCCCGTCGATGAGAAAATGGATGGAGTCGAGCAGCCAAGTCGGTATCTTTGGAGCCTGTCGAGAACACTGAGATGAACAGCGGGGACGCCTGACCATATATAAAAGCAGTAGTCTATGCACAGACGGATGGTTGATTTGTAGAGAGACATACATAGTGAAATAGATAGATAGATAGATAGATAGATAGATAATGAACAGAGTAGGATAGATAGATAGATAGATAGATAGATAATGAACAGAGTAGGATAGATAGATAGATAGATAGATAGATAATGAACAGAGTAGGATAGATAGATAGATAGATAGATAGATAGATAGATTTACAGGCAGAAGATATAAAAAAAACTAATTAATTTTTTTTAAAATAATTTCACCCCAAGGAAGGCAGTACTGCCACTGGTGGGCGGGGGGCTACATAAAAGGAGAGTGATGAGAAAGAGGAACAAGTTATAGGGGTAGTCAGAGAATGGGAAAGGAAAAGATAAGAACACTGGTGTGAATACAGCCGATGAGAGTCGAGGGAACGGGGTAAAGAATATTCGGGAAAGAACGCGAGTCAAGTAGATAGGAGACCGCAATCGACATAGGAGATTGTCGCTGTCAGGGAAGCAAATATACGGAAGGGAATTCCACAGGCGGGAAGTGTAGAGTAAAAGTTTCGGTTACATTTGATTGGTTTCATTGTAAAAATGTGGGACCTGGTTGCTAGTCTAGGGTCTCGAGCAAATTCTTGCAGAGGCGGGCACCAGGGATCTAATCTCATCGGAGCAGAAGCTGTAAAAGTATTTGTAGAAGAGACAGAGGAAAACAGCATTACGTCGGTGAGAAAGTTATAGGGTGTCTCAGAGAAGGGAAGGACGGAAATACAGGTGTGAAGAGAGTTGCGAAGGTAGAGAAACGAAAAGATATACAGAGTGATGTAGAAAGAACTGGTGTCAAGTGGTTAAGTGATGGGTATTGATATTGCATTTAAATTCATGGAGGTTGTAGCCGTCAGGAAAGCAAGAATATGGAAGAGAGTTCCACAGGCGAAAAGTGCGAGAAAAGAAGCTGAAAGGGTAGAATAGTCGGCTGCATTTGGTTAATCTAACCGTGAATGGGTGGGACCCAGTTGCCAGTCAGGTTGCACGAGTAAACTTCTGTGGCAGGGGAACCAGTGCCTTAAGTTCGTCGGAGTAGAAACCATTGAAGTATTTATAGAACAGACAGAGGGAAGCCATATCCCGTCGATGAGAAAATGGATGGAGTCGAGCAGCCAAGTCGGTATCTTTGGAGCCTGTCGAGAACACTGAGATGAACAGCGGGGACGCCTGACCATATATAAAAGCAGTAGTCTATGCACAGACGGATGGTTGATTTGTAGAGAGACATACATAGTGAAATAGATAGATAGATAGATAGATAGATAGATAGATAGATAATGAACAGTAGATAGATAGATAGATAGATAGATAGATAGATAGATAGATAGATAGATAATGAACAGAGTAGGATAGATAGATAGATAGATAGATAGATAGATAGATTTACAGGCAGAAGATATAAAAAAAACTAATTAATTTTTTTTTAAAATAATTTCACCCCAAGGAAGGCAGTACTGCCACTGGTGGGCGGGGGGCTACATAAAAGGAGAGTGATGAGAAAGAGGAACAAGTTATAGGGGTAGTCAGAGAATGGGAAAGGAAAAGATAAGAACACTGGTGTGAATACAGCCGATGAGAGTCGAGGGAACGGGGTAAAGAATATTCGGGAAAGAACGCGAGTCAAGTAGATAGGAGACCGCAATCGACATAGGAGATTGTCGCTGTCAGGGAAGCAAATATACGGAAGGGAATTCCACAGGCGGGAAGTGTAGAGTAAAAGTTTCGGTTACATTTGATTGGTTTCACTGTAAAAATGTGGGACCTGGTTGCTAGTCTAGGGTCTCGAGCAAATTCTTGCAGAGGCGGGCACCAGGGATCTAATCTCATCGGAGCAGAAGCTGTAAAAGTATTTGTAGAAGAGACAGAGGAAAACAGCATTACGTCGGTGAGAAAGTTATAGGGTGTCTCAGAGAAGGGAAGGACGGAAATACAGGTGTGAAGAGAGTTGCGAAGGTAGAGAAACGAAAAGATATACAGAGTGATGTAGAAAGAACTGGTGTCAAGTGGTTAAGTGATGGGTATTGATATTGCATTTAAATTCATGGAGGTTGTAGCCGTCAGGAAAGCAAGAATATGGAAGAGAGTTCCACAGGCGAAAAGTGCGAGAAAAGAAGCTGAAAGGGTAGAATAGTCGGCTGCATTTGGTTAATCTAACCGTGAATGGGTGGGACCCAGTTGCCAGTCAGGTTGCACGAGTAAACTTCTGTGGCAGGGGAACCAGTGCCTTAAGTTCGTCGGAGTAGAAACCATTGAAGTATTTATAGAACAGACAGAGGGAAGCCATATCCCGTCGATGAGAAAATGGATGGAGTCGAGCAGCCAAGTCGGTATCTTTGGAGCCTGTCGAGAACACTGAGATGAACAGCGGGGACGCCTGACCATATATAAAAGCAGTAGTCTATGCACAGACGGATGGTTGATTTGTAGAGAGACATACATAGTGAAATAGATAGATAGATAGATAGATAGATAGATAGATAATGAACAGAGTAGGATAGATAGATAGATAGATAGATAGATAGATAGATAGATAGATAGATAATGAACAGAGTAGGATAGATAGATAGATAGATAGATAGATAGATAGATAGATAGATTTACAGGCAGAAGATATAAAAAAAACTAATTAATTTTTTTTAAAATAATTTCACCCCAAGGAAGGCAGTACTGCCACTGGTGGGCGGGGGGCTACATAAAAGGAGAGTGATGAGAAAGAGGAACAAGTTATAGGGGTAGTCAGAGAATGGGAAAGGAAAAGATAAGAACACTGGTGTGAATACAGCCGATGAGAGTCGAGGGAACGGGGTAAAGAATATTCGGGAAAGAACGCGAGTCAAGTAGATAGGAGACCGCAATCGACATAGGAGATTGTCGCTGTCAGGGAAGCAAATATACGGAAGGGAATTCCACAGGCGGGAAGTGTAGAGTAAAAGTTTCGGTTACATTTGATTGGTTTCACTGTAAAAATGTGGGACCTGGTTGCTAGTCTAGGGTCTCGAGCAAATTCTTGCAGAGGCGGGCACCAGGGATCTAATCTCATCGGAGCAGAAGCTGTAAAAGTATTTGTAGAAGAGACAGAGGAAAACAGCATTACGTCGGTGAGAAAGTTATAGGGTGTCTCAGAGAAGGGAAGGACGGAAATACAGGTGTGAAGAGAGTTGCGAAGGTAGATAAACGAAAAGATATACAGAGTGATGTAGAAAGAACTGGTGTCAAGTGGTTAAGTGATGGGTATTGATACTGCATTTAAATTCATGGAAGTTGTAGCCGTCAGGAAAGCAAGAATATGGAAGAGAGTTCCACAGGCGAAAAGTGCGAGGAAAGAAGCTGAAAGGGTAGAATAGTCGGCTGCATTTGGTTAATCTAACCGTGAATGGGTTGGACCCAGTTGCCAGTCAGGTTGCACGAGTAAACTTCTGTGGCAGGGGAACCAGTGACTTAAGTTCGTCGGAGTAGAAGCCATTGAAGTTAATTATTGCAGATTTATTTTGCTTTTTTCTAGAACCCAGAGATGAATAGTAGGAGCATCCAACCAAATATGACAGCAATATTCAATGCATGGGCAGACGGTAGATGTATATATGAGTAAGATGGATTCAAACGAGAAAAACTTCCTGACCCTAACCTGTAAACCGATTCAATGTAGTCATTCCACTTGAGCTCGCCTGATAGAGTTAGTGCAATTAGGGGTAGTGTTTTGCTTTCAGGGAGACAAGCCTGATCCATTCTGATGGGAGGGGCTAGGAGCGGTTGTCTATGATAGTCAGAGAATAGCAGTTTTGGGAGCATTAAAATTTACGAACCATTTCTTACCCTAGTTCACCACTGATCTGAGGTCTTTTTCAAGATAAGCAGCAAGGTTTGCTTTGTCTGACTTGAGAGATTTCTTGTTGAGGCGGGCGTAAATATTGGTGTCGTCAGCGTAGATGCCAACTTGAGATCTGATTACATCAGGGAGATAGCTGATGAAAAATCGGAGGACCAAATATGGAGCCTTGATAGAAGCCTACATTCGTATAATAGAATATGGAAGCATGTCAGTTCAATATAGATAGATAGATAGAACTAGCAGTATAGCCCGGCGTTGCTCGGATGTAATGAAAGCTTTAAAACTAATCCATGGTCCTGGAACTCAGACTCTTTCGACGTTGGCACGAAAGACTAAAAACAATAGTTGTTTCCAGTTAAAGCGAAACCGTAGACTGAAAGAAAAATGAATGGATGTAAATCAAGGTTTAACTAAAATAGATAGAACTAGCAGTATAGCCCGGCGTTGCTCGGATGTAATGAAAGCTTTAAAACTAATCCATGGTCCTGGAACTC
>JBBBDQ010001096.1:1690000-1852500 GCA_037127315.1 Ascarosepion bandense
ACAATTGGTTTAACATTATCTGTTCATCTAGTTATTTATGCAATCTGTAATATCAGTGGCGGGCTTTTAAGTGTTAGTTTTCTCGTGTCAGTCAGTTAAGTGGCATACGTGAAACACTCTTGGGCGATCATGTCTCGAAAGAGACATGACTGACTGGGCAGAAGATTATCCCGCAGTAGGCTGCCATTACTTTCTGCGGTAGACTGGTTGCCAGCCAAGGCTACATAACCCAATCTGCCCCGTTGTTTAACCCATAACTGGAAGGAAGAGACGGATTAATACCTTTTCCAAGGGTATTTGCGCGTAAGTGAATGCAATGAATTCAACTGGAATTCGAACTCGGCTCCCCGATTTCTCGTTCAGAGCCGATATCCACTGCACCACAACGCACAAACAACGTATACATTTTACTAAAAGAAAAACATTTCATAAATTTCAATGTTATTACTTGTACTAATTCGCTGATGTGCGTTGTGGTGCAGTGGATATCGGCTCGAAACGCTAATTCGGCGAGCCGAGTTCGAATTCCAGTTTAATCCCTTGCATTCACTTATTTCAGTGGTATTAATCCGTCCCTTCCCTCCAGTTATGGGTAAAAAAAATAAGACAAATAGGACAGATTGGGTTCTATAGCCTTGGCTAGCAAACAGTTTACCGCAGAAAGCAATGGCAGCCTACTGCGGGATAATCTTCTGCCCAGTCAGTCATGTCTCTTTCGAGACATGATCACCCAAGCGTGTATCACGTATGGCACTTAACTGACTGACTGACTGAATTTAATAGTTGGAATCATCATTAAGGCTTCTACTGGTCATAAAATGGGGGATCGGTTTTCTATTTTTATGAAGTAATAAACTGATCCCCCACTAATTACTACCTAATAATATAATACATCTCTTATACTTCTAGCTATGAGTCAAGTAACAGGACAGATTGGGTTCTATAGCCTTGGACGGCAACCAGTCTACCGCAGGAAGCAATGACAGTCAGTCATGTCTCTTTCGAGACATCATCGCCAAAAGCGTGTATCAAGATCTTTAATTCACTAAGAATCACCCATCTTTATAGGTTGGATAAACTAGCTAGTAAAATATAAAAAATGGAGGCATTTTTCAGTTGGATATTAAACAAGATTCCAATTATTTTTTATAATCATTTCCCCCAAGCAAGGCATGACTGCCATGGGAGAGCATGGGTTTACTGTGAGTGAGAAAAAAAACAACGTACAGGGGAGAAGATAAGAGATGGATGAGAATCAAATAGATAAAAGATGGCAATTGACACTGCATTTAAACTTTTGGAGTTCGAAGCTAACAAGGAAGGAAGCAAACGGTAGGAAATTATACAAACGGGACGTGAGAGAAAAGAAACTGTGGGAATAGAAGAGGCGTTTGCATTTAACTATTTCGACGGTAAGAGGGTGGTACCTCGATGCCAATCTAGTAAGACGAGTAAATGTATATAATCGGAGAACCAGGAAAATAAAAGGTGGTCAGATGCAATAAAAATGCTTTTACATAAGACCGATAAGAAAGTCCGGATCAATTATATTGCAGATTTTTATTTGAGATCTTGTCGAGTTTTATTAATAAATCTACCATCCACCCGTGCATTGAATACTGCTGCCAAATCTGGTCGGGTGCTCCTGTTATCAACCTAGGGATCCTTGACAGAATCCAGCGGAAAACCTGTAACATTATCGATCCTAACTTGGCAGCTCAGAGGCAGTCACTTTCTCACCGGCGCAATGCGCAATGTGGCTTCCTTCTGTCTCTTCTAAAAATATTTTCACGGCTTCTGCTTCGACGAACTTAGTTCACTGGTGCCCCCTATATATGATTTTACTCGATCTACAAGATTAGCAAATAAGTCCCACCTTTTTACTATGAAACTAATAAAATGTAAACACAAATTCTACTCCAGTAGTTTCTTTTCTCGCACTTCCCGCCTGTGGAAAATCCTTCCATTTACTTGCTTCTCCGACAGCTACGATCTCCAAGAATTTAATTGTAAAGTCAATAGTCATCTCCTATCTCACTAATTTGCATCCTCTCTCTCTCTCTCTCTCTCTCTCTCTCTCTCTTTCTCATGTTTCTTTCTCCGTCCACTCCACTCTCATCAGTATTTTCATCCTTCTCTTACCCACTTCCTGACACACCCTATAACCTGTCACTCTTTCTCACAACTTTCCTCCTATGTAACCTCTGCACACCAGTGGCAGTAAACTGCCTTGCTCGGGGTGATATGATTATAAAAAAAATAGCAGTATAGCCCGTCTTTTCTCGGGTATAATGAAAGCTTTAAAACTAATCCATGGTCCTGGAGCTCAGACTCTTTGGACGTTAGCACGAAAGACCAAAAAGCAATAGTTGTTTCCAGTTAAAGCGAAACCGTAGACTGAAGGAAAAATGAATGGATTTGATTTCCTGGTATCGATATCAAATAAGTTTTTTCGTCGTAAACTGAATTTTGAAGGGTAAATAAATCCTCTGAGTAAATGGCATCATGGCTTTGACTAAGAACTACAATTATACCTACTTAGAGCCAAACCCGAAGCAAAAACTAAAATAAAAGGGCTGAAAAAAATACAGACATGCAGGCAGATATACAGACACACACAAACAACCTGCCTTTTATATATATATTATCGATTTTCTGTACCATTGTAAGAACTGCAACCTTGAAACTTCTGAATATCGTTTCTTATATCCTTGTCTATGAGTGTATCAAATTTGATTAAAATCGGAACACTCCTTCTATAAACCGATTTTCGATTATCGATTTTCGATATTCATCGGGGGTACCTCGGCACAAAACCTAGCTAAGGACACTCGCAGAGGCTTATAGTACAACTGTGTGAATTTTCAAGTAAATCGGTTCAGCCGTTTCGGAGTCTACAGGTAACGGACACATACACACACAGACACACACACACACATACACACACACAGACGAAATTCCATTTATAAATAAGTTTAGATATATATAATGAATTTTTTAAAACCGGAATAAAGTCAGCGACTCACAAAATCAATAAATACTAGCATATGTAGACTGAGTCTATACTTGCTGTAAATACGCTTATGAAAAAGGCGAATAAAAGGGATGGAAAATTGAAGAAAAACATTTTTTTGTCTTAATTCACTTCGGTAATTCAAAGAGCTAAAAGTCCAGAGAAATGTTCTTTCGGCACAATTAGACTTCAATTAAAGAAAGTATTAAATCTGCTAACGACTTTAACATTTGCACTATTGTTGTATAAAAGAGAACATTTTCAGAATAAACTCCGCTCTCTAATATAGCAGAGACATGCAAGATTGGAACATATATATATATATCATGTGTGTGTGTGTGGGTATATATATATATATATTATATCAATAAATTCTAAAAATTAAATGTAATTTTCGTAATTTCCTGATATATACATATTTTGCTCTGTTAAATAGATAATATTATTTACATCGAGCCCTCCACCTAAATCATTTTTAATATTGATAAAATTAATATTAATAGGATCTAATTTCTAGGATTTTACCTATATACACATATTTTTAGATTATATATATATATATATATATATATATATATATATATTATCCTTGGTACTTGGTAAGGTTAATTCCACAAGGGATTAAATCCGATGAGAACTCAATGTTAGAATTTACCAGAGTATTATAATGAAAATAAGTTGTATGTTTTCATAAAAAACATCCAAGTTATTTTCATTATATATATATATATATATATATATATATATATTTCGTTATTTTATTTTATTATTATACATATTATTATTAAATTGTTACATTGGAATATGTAAGTAACCACTACAAAATTGTATATTTTGATTTGACGTTGAAAGAACAATGCGTCATCTGATAATGATGGTTAAAATCGCTCTTATTTGAAAATTTCATTGCATGAAACGTCACTTCCCTTTTCGGTGTTTGGAAAATTTGCCGGACAACGTAAAAGTGTTCAGTAAATAAAAAAAGAAAAAAGTTCAATCAAAGGAAAAGCAAGAATTAAGGCAAAGAAAAAAGAAAGCATTAGAAATTAAAGTTACTATAAGAAAAGAAGAGAGAAAATGCACAAAGAGAGATCTATATGAAAACAAATATCGCTCCAGAGGAAGTGGAATATAAACAGAAGAAATGAGATATTGAGAAGAGTAAGCCAATGGAACATGCTAAAGGTTAGAATTCAAATTTGAACGGAAATACGATGCTAACAGATAGGAACAAATTTACAATACTGTAATGCAAATTTGATAGCATCTTTAAATAAAATCAACACCCTCTAAAAACAAAAAAAATTATACATTTATACAATGTAAAATAATGAATAAGCTTATATCTATTAACCATCAAAGACAATCAGTCCTAACCCCCATTAACATGGATCAGGCTAGTCTCCCTGAGAGCAAATCACTGCGCCTCCTCGGGTTATCTCTCACTACAGACCTCAAGTGGAATGAATTTATCGAATCTATAGCTAAATCCGCTGCTAAGAAGGACGGTTCTCTGTGTAGGATCAGAAACTTTTTCCCGTCTTAAACGATCCTGCACATATATAAATCTATCATTCACCCTTGCATTGAATACTGCAGCCATTTCTGGTCAGGAGCCCCTGCTATCTACCTTGACAAAATCCAACAGAGAATCTATAATGTGATCAATACCGACTTGGCAGCCAAGATGCAGTGAATTTATAACCGGCGCAATGTGTCTTCCCTGTGTCTCTTCTACAAATACTTCCACGGCTTCTCCTCAGAGGAACTTAGGTCTCCGGTTACACCTATGCATAAGTCGAGTCAAAATATTAGCAGCTAGGTCTTATCCTTTTCTGGTGAAACCAATAAAATGCAAACGCAAATTCTACTCTAACAGCTTTTTTTCTCGCACTTTCTGCCTGTGGAATTCCCTTCCGTTTACTTGCTTCTCTGACAGCTAAAATCCCCAGGAGATTAAGTGTAAAGTCAATAGTTGTCCCCTATCCTGTTAATTTGCATCCTCTCTCTCTCTCTCTCTTTCTCATGCTCCTTACTTCGACCACTCCACTCTCAGTATCTTAACCCTTCTCTTACCCACTTCCTGACACGCCCTATCACCTGTCACTATTTCTCATAAGTTTCCTCCTATTTATCCGTCCGCGGACCAGTGGCAATAGATTGACTTGCTTGGAGCGATATGATTTTTTTTTTTGGTTTTTTTTTTAATCATATCACCCCGAGCAAGGCACTAACGCCACTGATGTACCGGGGGCTGCGTAAGAGTGAAAAGATTAGAAGAGAGAAAGCCGGAAACCACATCCTAAACAGGGAACAAGGGATGAGCCTCTACTCCTGATCAATAGACGTGGGTGGAGTGTGAACCGGGCAATAGTTTAGTCTATCTACTCCAATTGAAAACAAAAATAAAGAAGAAAAGTGAAAAGATTGGAAAAGAGAAAGCCGGAAACCACATCCTAAACAGGGAACAAGGGATGAGCCTTTAAGAATAAAATATATTTTTTGAAACTGAATATATATATATTGTCATCCGCAGACAGATCTGTTTCACAGCTCATCAGTACGGTTAGACTCCGATTGCTACACAACACAGGCTCGAAACCCGACCAATTTGGCGTCAATCGGCGACTCTAACCCTGGGCCACGGGGCATTCGGTGAAAGAAGGCAGTTTTTTTTAGCGCATATCATATTACGCGCCCAATAGCTAGGGTGCTCAAATTCATTTTTACTGAATGAGCGATGCGTACGCGCTAGAGTGCCTACTGTTTTTCAAAGTCTACCTTTCTTCTAGAATGCTCAATCAGGGTGTGAGAGCGTAATTATATATATATATATATATATATATATATATATATATATATTAAAACAGAAATAAGCTTGTTTCCAACGAGGGAAATTGATAAAGAAGAAAGAATGCGAGAAGCCCTGAACATTTTGTTTAAAGTGTAGACTTATTGTTGTGTTTATTATAAATATTACTTGCTTTTTCTATGATATATTAAGTGTTCAGAATGGTATTTGTCTTGATCCACGTGTTTCGAGGTTAAAGTTGACTATCTTCGGGTGAATAAACTTGTGACTTCACTTGTTGAGATCCGTTTGCTTTTCTGATGGCAAAGTGTATAAATAGGTAAGTCAAATGATAAGTACGGCAGAAAGTTCATATGCGTTCGTGCGTGTTTTTTTAAATTTTTTTTTTACACACGCACGTTAAGTTTCTTTTGTCGCCTTTGTTTGACCGTACAAGTTTTTTCACTGATCTGCGAAATTTGATTTTGTTTTTATATTTCAAATTTGTTTTCAGCTATTATGATACAACTCTAAGTGTCATTTAGTTCTTTTTATTTTTTTATTGGGTAAACTTTGTGAATTTAGCGTGTGTGTGTGTGTTTTCCGTGGTTGAATTTCGTATGTCTGTGTGTGTGTCTTGGGTTTTTCCTGTTGTTTTGTTGAGAGAAGGCTTGTGATTTTTGTGATGAATATTTCTTCCTGAATCATGAGTGTGTCATAATCTGCATTTTGGTAGATAGGCATTACTCTGAATTTACCTCTACTGCATTCATGTAAATTTTGGGAGAAACATAATTTACTGTTATTGGCTCACTTGTGAAGTTACAAGTGCATTCGAATGAAGAGAGTCAACTTTAGACTCGAAAAACGTTTAGCATTAAAAATACCATTATGGACACTTAATATATCATACAAAAAGTAAGTAATAATTATAATTATAGCAACAATAAATCTACATTTAAAACAAAAGGTTCACAGCTTCTCGCACTTTCCTTATATATATATATATATATATATATATACATATATATATATATACATATATATATATAGCGGTGATGGTGGATTTTATAATATTTCAGTTTAAACTACCTCTCTGAAGATGGCTCATGTGAGCCGAAAGCTTAGAAGAAAACCAATAAATAATTATCCAAATGTTGGAGAATTTTTGTCTTTATTTTCAACTGAAATTAAAGCAAAAATACGACGTTTAGAACGGCTCATGATTAAACATAATAGACATTCATTGTCTCTTATATTTAATAGCATATGTCTAGAAAATACATATATATATACATATATATATATATATATGTGTATATATATATATATATATGTATGTATGTATGTGTATATATATATACATATATATATACATATATATATATATATACATATATATATACACATACATACATACATATATATATACACGTACATATATATATATATACACATACATATATATATACACATACATACATACATATATATATACACGTACATATATATATATATACACATACATATATATATACACATACATACATATATATATATATATATACATATATATATACATATATATGTATATACATATATATATATGCATGTATGTGTATATATATATATATACAATAATATATATATATATATATATATATATATATATTCTTTATGTGTTACATTACCAATTATATCTATTGCCAAAGATTGGAAATGAAACAATTTTTTAAAATAGATTCATGCATTCTTGGATTCAAATTTTATTTTGTCTTACTCCAAAACAAAAAAAAAAATTCAAAAATTATAACTTTTTACAATACACAATGCAAATCACAGGAAATCAGAATTATCATGGAAGATCAGAATGCCAAACTTGGCTAAAGAAAATAAGGTAAAACGGTAGGAAAATTCGGACTGAGATATCGCAATAGCCGTGGAGAGAAATGGGTCCAATGGTGCACAGCGAATGACCAGATAGTAACCAACACCTGGTTCCAAAAGCACACCAGAAGATTATGGACGTGGAGAAGTCCAGGAGGAGAAAGTAAAAGCCAAATTTACTACATTACTATCAACAAGAGATTCAGAAATGCATTGCTTCACTGCAAAGTCTACCCAAGTGCAGACTGCGAATGTGACCATCTGCCAGTCGTATGCAAACTAAGGATAAAAGTAATGAGGTTAAAGAAACGCAACATAGCGTTAAATTTGCAGTACAATAGACTCATGAATGACCCAGACCTTCAGGAAATGTATACGGAAAGCGTGAAAACGATATACGAAGAACAAATTGGAAATGGAAGCTTAAAATGGAGCACACTGAGAGCGGCTCTAGTGACATCGGCCAATGACACCATTCTTAAGGACACCAGAAGTAAAACGAAGAGATTCTTTGCCTGATGCGAAAGAGAGAGAAAACGATGCCAAGATATGGAACGGAATACAAGAGACTACATAAAGAAATACCTAGCAAATATAGACAGGCTAAAGAAAGATGGTTCAACGATAAATGCGCCGAAGTAGAGAGACTGAGCACAAAAAATAATGGATACATGCACAAAAAAATAAAGAAACTAACAGGGAAAAAGACATGCTCATCAACAGGGTGTTGGTTGGTTGGTTGTTTTGTTTTATGGCATATCAATCTCGGCGGGTCATCTATTGCCAACTAAATTTTTTATTTATTTATTGCTGGTAATATCTTTTTCTTTCAGCAATTTATCGGATGGGCGTTGTGGCGCAATGGATATCGGCTCGGAACGAGAAATCGGGGAACTGAGTTCGAATTCCAGTTGAATTCCTTGCATTCACTTACTCGCAAAAACCCTTGGGAAAGGTATTAATCCGTCTCTTCCCTCCAGTTATGGGTTAAATAATAGGACATATTGGGTTCTATAGCATTGGTCGGCAACCAGTCTATCGCAGAAAGCAATGGCAACCTACTGCGGGATAATCTTCTGCCCAGTCAGTCATGTTTCTTAAGAGACATGATCGCCCAAGCGTATATCACGTATGGCACTTAACTGACTGATTGAATATCTTTTTCTTTCAACAATTTATTGTTGTTTTTATATAAGTTTTTGTGTCTAGTAATACTTTTTCCTTTTCGAGTCAGGATTCATTAGGATTTGTTATTTTTTTTATTTTTTAAGGGCAGGGTCCCAAAGTCCTACCCTGTTCTTTAACCCACAACTGGAGGGAAGGGAGGGATTAATAACCTTTCCCAATGTATTAATCCCTCTTAAGTGAATTCAACTGGAATTCGAACTCGGCTCACCGATTTCTCTTTCCGAGCCGATATCTACTGCACCAAAAACGCACATCCGTCACTAAACGCCGCTTACAGTACCCGGCATTCCCAAGCGGTCACCCATCTAAGCACTGACCAGGCTCAACGTTGCATAACTTCGGTGATCGAGCGAGAACAGGTGTATTCAACGTAATATGGCCATAATCCGCAACAGGATCTATAAAAGCAAAAGATATCACACTAATAATAGAAAAAGAAAAAAATATTTCACAGATGGGACGAGCACGTCGGAGATCTCTTCCTCGACAACAAAGAGCAACCAACAATGCACAAAAATACGAATAGACCAGAAATATTAAAAACACCGAAGTGGAATTTGCAATGGCCAAATTGAAGAGAAACAAATCAGCAGGACATGACGGGATTGTAATATATAAACATAGAAAGGAGCGTATGACAAGTATGTGTTTTCTCAACGGATCTTTTCAACCTTTACAGCGAAGCAATTATGACGGATGTTGAGAGACGAAATGTTGATGTCCCTAGAAGACTTTGGTATCGACAGACTAACAGAAATGATAAACGAAATCTAGAGCAGAACCTAAGCAGATCAATCTTTATTACACTACGTAAGAAGCCAGGCGCAAAGAAATGTGAACTCCATCGAACAATCTGTTTAATTAGCCACATAACAAGAGTCATCATCCGGATTCAGATGAACAGAGCGTACAGTAGAATGAACCCAGAGATAGGACAGGAACAATGTGGATTCGTTAACCCTCTAGGGCCATTCGTATCATATTTGATACAGTATTTCCCTATAAGGAAACATTTGGTATTTCCCTATAAGGAAACATTTGGTATTCATTGACTGAGCTGTCAGTACTGCTTTCATTTGAAATTTATAAAATATTTCTCTTAAAAAATTTTTCAGAAAAATATTTCTTTCAAGGCTTGTTTTCATACTGTATCAAATATGATACGAATGGCCCTAGAGGGTTAATAGATAGATAGATAGATAAACAGACTGAGATTAACCCTAGAGGGTTAAAGATATCGGAACGAGGAATGCGATATTCATGCTCAGAATGCGATCTGAACGAGCAATACAAATGCAGAAGGACATTTATCTGTGCTTTATAGACTACGCAAAAGCGTTTGACAAAGTAAGACACAGGGGCTTGATAGAGATGCTGGACAACCTCGACATTTTCGGAAAAGGCGTCAGGATAATCAAGAATGTATACTGGCAGCAAATCGCTTGTGTACGGATAGGAGGTGAACTCATCAGTTATGCAAAAATAGAAACAGGCGTAAGACAAGGATGGGCTTTCTCACCGGATCTTTTCAACCTGTACAGTGAAGCAATTATGAGGGATGTTGAGTGACGAAATGTTGATGTCCCTAGAAAACTTTGGTGTCGACAGACTAACAGAAATAATAAACGAAATCTACAGCAGCGGCAATATATCGGAGGACCTAAGCAGATCAATCTTCATAACACTTCCTTAGAAGCCAGGGACAAAGAAATTTGAGCTCCATCGAACAATCAGTTTAATGAGCCACATAACAAAACTCATCATCCGGATTCTGATGAACAGAACACGCAGTAGAATCAACCCAGAGATAAGACAGGGACAATATGGATTCGTTAAAGATACCGGAATCAGGAATGCGATATTCATGCTCAGAATGCGAGCTGAATGACCGATACAAATGCCGAAGGAACTTTATCTGTGCTTTACAGACTACGCAAAGGCGTTCGACTAAGTATGACACAAGGACATGATAGAGATGCTCCACAACCTCGACATTTTCGGAAAAGTCATTAGGATAATCATGAACCAATATTGGCAGCAAACCGTTACTGTACGGATAATAGGTGAACTCAGTAGGTATACAAAAATAGAAAGGGGCGTAAGACAAGGATGTGTTTTCTCACCGGATCTTTACAACCTGTACAGCGAAGCAATTATGAGAGAAATAAAAGCCTTGACAGGATTCGTCATTACGGTTAAAATCTCGACAATATCCGATACGCGGATGACACGGTGCTGATAACAGACACGGAAAGGAAAAAAGCAGGACCTTCTACTGAAGTTAGCCAAAGAAAGTGAAAAGAAAGGGTTGAGTATAAACCTCAAGAAAACTGAATGCATGGTCATCAGCAAAAAGTGGAGACCAATATGCCAATCTAAAACATGCTTGTGTTGCTGATCAGTATTTCATTGATTGATTCGTTTTCTACGGCTTATCAACCGGCAAGAAATTGTAAGGTGTATATAAAATGGGGGATCGATTCTATATTACGCTTAATAGGCAATATGGTCCTTTATTTTGTGACCACGATAAATTCTATACATTTATTTTTCAGTGAATGTAAATAAATTTAAAAGACATGCATGTGTAGATAATCAGTATTCTATTGATTGATTGATTAATTCTTTTTCTATGGCTAGAAGTTATAATGTGGGTATAAAGTGGGGGATCAATTCTACATTAAAATTAATGTATAAACTGATCCCTCAATTTGAGGACACAAACAATAGTCTCTATACATTTATATTCCAGAGAATGTAAATAAATCTAAAAGACATGCATGTGTAGATAATCAGTATTCTATTGATTGATTGATTAATTCTTTTTCTATGGCTAGAAGTTATAATGTGGATATAAAGTGGGGGATCAATTCTATCTTACAATCGATGTATAAACTGATCCCTCACTTTGAGGCCACAAACGATAGTCTCTATACATTTATATTCCAGAGAATGTAAATAAATCTAAAAGACATGCATGTGTAGATAATCAGTATTTCATTGATTAATTAATTGATTTGCTCCATCTTATCAACCGGCAAGAAATTCTAAAGTGCATTTAAAGTGGGGGATGAATTCTATATTACAAGTAATATGTAAAGTGGTCCCTCATTTTGTGGTCACGATAGATTCTATATATTTATATTGCAGAGAATGTAAATAAATCTTAAAGACATGCCTGTGTAGCTAATCAGCTATTTCATTGATTGATTTGTTTTTTACGGCTTATCAACCGTCAAGAAATTGTATTGTGGGAATGAAGTGGGGGATCAATTTTATATTACAATCAATAAATAAAATTGTCCTTCATTTTGAGGCCACAGTAGTTTCTATATATCTATATATTATTCCAGAAAATGTAAATAAATCTAAAAGACATGCCTGTGTAGCTAATCAGCATTTCATTGATTGACTGATTTTGTTTTGGATAGAAGAGCACCCAACCAGATATGTCAGCAGTATTCAATGTATTCTTCATTATGAATAATTTTTCAAATTTAATTCTGAAAATGCAGATTAAAATTATTTCTTTTTAAAACATGATGAATTTAAGATAATATTGATTTTTAATAACTGATTTTACCTTTTACCGTTTTTCTTTTTAAGAACGCTCTTGTAACGGTGTTTTATTTGAACCCTCACGTGGCAGGGAATTTATGAACACGCATTGTTTAAATTCAAACGAATTATGACGTTTTCATCCAATATTGTATGAACCTAACAGTTACGTCTTAGTGTGGATGCCTTTAGTCATAATTTCTGTTCTTTCATTTAACAGTTCGTCTTTATTTTGGGTATGTCATAAGGTTGATGGCACAATTTCATACCTGGTCAACCCCTCTGCTGCAAGGAGACGGCGCTGCCACGGGACACTGTTCCTCGGGACCGGGCATCTTTCAGTGTAATTTTTCTCAGCCGCAACCCTGCCCTCTCGGACGGAGCTTCAATTAAGCCGTATTTTGTCTTGGAGGACGGAGACGCAACTGAGAGATGATTTAGGTCCCTACCCGACACAAAAATGTGCCAGGTAAGTACAATAATCGTGGTAAGCATTTCCATTATTTTGTCCACCCGCTGTATACATGTATATAAGTTGAAATTGCAATCATTATTCAGCGGCGACAGTCTGTTTCGTGCTGATGATATATGAATAAAATATGCAGCTCCTAAGAGAGTCTGGTATAAAGGCACACGGGTAAAATAGAGCTCAATGCCATGTTCAATGCTAAAAGCCTTAATATTTTATAATTAAATTCCCTGCTAACGTTTGCCGATCACAACAAAGAATTTCATGTCTTCTCACGCAATCACCTGGAGTTAGTTAACGGTTATGCTTGGAAATGGGCATTTTATACCGCTTAGGCTATTCCAAGATGTCAAAATGTAGTTGACCCGTGAAATACTATGCACATACAAATCAAACTCATCGAATATTTTTCTAATTATAAATATATATATATTATACATATTTCTTAATATTGGACATATGTGTATTAAACAACAAAATATGGAATTATTGTATGGTGGACAATATCATCGAAAATGAGGACAAAACTGGAAGCAGCGGAAATGTGGTTCTACAGAAGGATGCTACGGATATCGTGGACTAGCATGCAAGCAACGATGAGGTGCTGGAAAGAATAGCAACAAAAAGGAAATTGATACTGAGCATCAGGAAGAGACAAATGAAGTTCCTGGGACACGCAATGAGGAAGGAGAGCCTGGAGAACCTGATATTGATTGGCCAAATAGAAGGAAAGAGAGACAGGGGAAGGCAGCGGATAACATATTTGCAGGGTCTGATCAGGTGGATGACGGAACGGGGGTTAACAGGAGTAACGGGTGCAAACATACTAGAAGCCACAAGGGATAGGGAGACGTGGAGAACCATGATCGCCTACTTTCTGAAAGGACAGGGCACATAGAAAGAGAAGAAGAAGAAGAAGAAGAAGCTAACATTATAATATTTCGGTTATTATAACCATCATCAGGGCTTATATTTACCATTTTGAAGTATTTCTGTTGTTACGGACTGTGAATAGATTTAGAAATGTGATAAAAATTTAAATTTTAATGCTTATTTATTTTCAAATTTAAAATTAAAATTTAGGTATGCTGTTTTTTTACAGAGATTTAGTGGAAGTACCTACAGTAAAATGCCTTGCTTGGGGCGATATGATTATTAAAAATATTCTATACTATTATAATGTGGGTCTAAAGTGGGGGATCAATTCTACATTACATCAATATATAAACTGATCCCTCCCTTTATGGCCGTAGTCATCCTTCTCTTACCCTCTTCTTGAACCCCTTATAAACCCTTGTCACTCTTTCTCATAAATTTTTTCTTATGTAACCCCACAGCAAAACAGTGGCAGTAAAATGCCTTGCTTGGGGCGATTCGATTACAAAAAATGTTCTATACTATTATAATGTGGGTCTAAAGTGGGGGTTCAATTCTACATTACATCAATATATAAACTGGTCCCTCACTTTATGGCCGTAGTCATCCTTCTCTTACCCTCTTCTTGAACCCCTTATAACCCTTTGCCACTCTTTCTCATAGCTTTCCCTCTTATGTAACCCCCTGCAAAACAGTGGCAGTAAAATGCCTTGCTTGGGGCGATATGATTATTAAAAAAAATAAAATAAAATTCGAAAATTACGATCACATTCGTAAAAACGACAGATAAATAAATATTTTTTTTTTTTGTTGTTACGGCCTGTGAATAGATTTAGAAATGTCATAAAAGCTTAAAATTTTAAGGCTGTTTGAAAGAATTGCAGTAAATTATGACGTCAGTCATGAAATATTTATAACGTTTTGTTTTTTGAAAAAGCCGTTGAGATGAAATTTAAACAATTCGCTGATAGGTTTGTGTATTTTTTTGTTTCGTTGTGTCTATGTTTTTCTAAATATTGTTATAATTATATATGTTTTGTTGATGTTTATATGTTATATTAATTTACAACTTTTTTTTATAAACATTGCTCAATACAATAAATATTATAGAGAATAATATAATCCTAAAATTATGAATTAAAAGTACACTGCGACACGGAAATTTCTATGTTTCGAGATAGAATCTCGTGATCAGGCAATGTTGGATTTTGGTTGTGAAAATGATTTACATTTAAATACGAAAAGCTATCGGTTTGATATTTATGCATTGGGGAAAATGTATGTGTATTTTCCATTTAACCAATCAGAATAAAGATTCACTTTGAAATTTGGCCAGTAGTTTCAAAGGAAGACATACTTATTTTTTCTTTCCTTTTTTTCTTTTTCATTTTTTCTTTTTTTTCTCCCTAACTTTTAACCTAATTTTCTTTTCTTTTTTCTTTTTGCTTTACTTACTTCTCGCTATATCGTATTACCTTTGATGTATCTGTTCTAGTCCCAAAATGCTTTCTGCTTTCTCCATATTTTGACCTCTTTTTATAGAAAACAAACTCATTTTTATTTATTTAAATAAAGGTTTTGAAAAAATTAGAATTAAATATGTACTGACAAGAAGAGTAAATTTACTCAAATACCCCTATTAACTTTGAACAAAAATATAAAAAGTTATTTTCCTTTTTCATCTCTTTCCTGTTTTTCAAGAAGAGGTCAAATATGGAGAAAGCAGAAAGGACATTTTTGGTACTAAAATTGCTACATCAAGCGTAATACGATATAGGGAGAAGCAATAAAAGTTTTTGTCATTATTTTCACCTGAATTTAAAACCAAACTACGATATTTAGAACGGCTAATGATTAAACATGATAGATATTCATTGTCTGTTATATTTAACAATATATGTTTGGAATCTTATCTGCAACCTCGATACACTATATATATATATATATATATATATATATATATATATATATATATATATACATATTCAATAAAATATATATATTCAAGGAAACCTGTATTAATGAAAACATGTTGCCAAACTACACACAATATATATATATATATATATATATATATATATATTCAGAAATTATAACATGAATATATTGTTATATCACTACAAAAGTAGCTATTTTGTTTCGACACATCTTTATGAAGTTTATTTCAAGTTAAACAGTTTTAAAAGGTTAAAAACAAGGAAACCCCCTTTAATCAGGGAGGCATTGTTGTATAGACAGTGTGGACCAATCAGAATAAAGTAACTTGTAATTTAGAAAATATGTGAGCAGTCTCAAAAATAATTTTTGGGGGGCATTAGTATTAATATTTGATTAAATTGAGGTCAGCATTATTAATTGACTATTAGATTCAATTTATTATTATTGCGAATTTTTTTAAAATTTTCTAAGTTAAATCGATTTATTAGATTTAGAAAGTTATTCATATATTAAACGAGGAAGAGAAAGAACTCACATATAAATTAACTATAAACATCCACACATGGACAAATAGTCGAGTATACACACATACACTAGCAAACAGATATATATACAGTTTAATATACGCACGCATACATACATGCAGAAATTTTAAAATTTTGTTTTTATCGTCTTTTCAATTTTCTGTTAAATTTTAAAGCTCTATTTGGAAGCGGGCTGAACCGACGCAATATTGTATACACGTAAAAGCGAATTCGTAACATAACTAGTCTTGAATGAATGAGGTCATGACAGACACAATCATATTTCAGTGCATGAACACATAAACATAATTAGATATATACTCACGCAAAAACACATGCTAAAAGCAACAACATACACGACTAAAAACTCCACAGATCAACACATACAAAATAAAATTATATACAAAACTTCTGGCATCAAACTCAGTAGATACACTGTACAACAATCAAATGCGTATGCATGTACAAAACGTCACACATATACATATATATACACACCTCTCAAGCCCCATGTTGTTCATATATATATATATATATATATATATATATATATATATATATATATATATATATCCGAGTGAATACAGAACGAAGAAAGAATTTTTACAACGTCCAAAACATTAATTTTAAACAGTGCTCGATATATAATATACAGAACTGTGATCCCCACCAACATCCCAAACACATAACCCCCACCAACATCCCAAACACATAACCCCCACCAACATCCCAAACACAACTCTCATTAATCAAACATTTTAACTACGCAC
The DNA here is from genome assembly GCA_037127315.1 of Ascarosepion bandense. NCBI lineage: Eukaryota > Metazoa > Mollusca > Cephalopoda > Sepiida > Sepiidae > Ascarosepion > Ascarosepion bandense. The sequence continues at coordinate 1,707,015 of JBBBDQ010001096.1, forward strand.
ACAACTTTCTTCAAAAGTCCAATGGTCAATACACGTGACTTGTTCCCCTATCACTAACCCCCACCAACATCCCAAACGCAACTGACCAAATATAAGAAAAGATACTTTCCATTCCTATACATAACGCCTGATGAGATATTGAAGTTTCAATGTCGAAAAAATGTACCTTTGTCGTGGATATATATATAAAAAGTATGTACATGTTCTAATATATATATATATATATATATATATATATATATATTCAAAGCGATAATCTGTGCCTCTTTTATAAATACTTTCACGGCTTCTGCTCCAATAAACTTAGATCACTGGTGCCCCCTATGTATGAATTTACACGAGCTACAAGATTAGCAACTAGGTCCCACCTTTTTACAGTGAAACCGATAAAATGTAACCGCAATTTTTACTCTAACAGCTTTTTTTCACGCACTTCCCGCCTGTGGAATTCCCTTCTATATACTTGATTCTCCGACAGATACAATCTCCAGGAATTTAAATGTAAGGTCAATAGACATCTCCTATCTCACTAACTTGCATCCATTCTCTGAAGCTCTTTTTTTATCTACTACACCCCCATTACACTGGTATTCTCATCCGTCTATTACCCTCCTCCTGACATTTCCTATAGTTAAACCCTCTTTCTTAGCACTTTCCCCTATGTAACCCCTGCGCAACAGTGGCAGTAAAATGCCTTGCTTATGATGAGATGATTAAAAAGAAAAAGTATAATAAACGACTTTAGTAATATTGCAGACACGGAAAGGAAACTACAAGACCTCATACAGAAAGTAGCAGTGGAGAGTGACAAGAAGGGACTACAAATAAACTTTAAGAAAACTGAGTGCATGGTCATCAGCAAAAGATACAACCCAAAATGCCAAATACAGGTGGAGAATAACAAAATCAAACAAGTACAAGAATTTAAGTACCTAGGAAGTGTTCTAACAGGAGATGGAAAGTGCGACATGGAGATCCGAAGGCGAATTGGCATGGCAAAGGACGCGTTCCAGAAGATGAGCAAAATACTAAAACACAGGAAAATCTCAAACGAAGAAAAGAGTTCTAGACTGCTACGTGATGTCAGTTCTTCAATACGGCTGTGAATGCTGGACAATATCATCGAAAATGAGGACAAAACTGGAAGCGGCCGAAATGTGGTTCTACAAAAGAATGCTACGGATATCGTGGACTGAGCATACAAGCAACGACGAGGTGTTAGAAAGAATGGCAACAAAAAGGAAATTGATGCTGAGCATCAGGAAGAGACAACTGAAGTTCCTGGGACATGCAATGAGGAAGGAGAGCCTGGAGAACCTGATACTGACTGGACAGATAGAAGGAAGGAGAGACAGAGGAAAGCTGCGGATAACATATTTGCAGGGACTGATCAGGTGGATGACGGAACGGGGGTTGCCAGGAACAACAGGAGCAAACATATATAGAGCCACAAGGGATAGGGAGACGTGGAGAGCCATGATCGCCTACGTCCTGAAGGGACAGGGCACATAGAAGAAGAAGAAGAAGAAGAAGAAGAAGAAGTGTTTTGCATTCTTTGAAATTTATATGACTCTTTCAGAATTTTATCTTTTCATAATTTTATTATCCCCGTCCTGTCTTTCTTCTTAATTCTTCTTGTTTTTTGTTATCCTATAACAATCCTTATAAAAGATAATCCTTATAAAAGATAATCCTTATAAAAGATAATCTGTGAGACTGTGTGCGACTGTTCCCAAATGCACGCCTACATTTTTTAAGCTACGCCATTCAAACTTTCTAGGGACACATATCTCCAGGGAAGCCACGTCGACACATACATTTTGAGTTTTAAGTTCAGCAATTTTACCATTCGCACTTTTTGGCCAATGCAGCCAAGTTCTTACATTTGCTCCGTAAAACATCTAAGATCTAAGATGGTTGCTGAATTACGTCACAGAAATCAAATCACACGTGTCAAACGCGACTAAAATATTTTTTATTAAAAAAAAATGAGCCTTTATATTTAATTTTTATTCCGACGTTTTAAAAATTCATTTGTTCAACAAAAAATGTGAATATTTTTCCCGTAATTTTGAAACAAAAGAAATATTTAAAAAAATGTGTAAAAAAAAGTGTCAATGGTTAATTTAATTATTTAAATCTTTTTTTTTCAGATTTAATATTTCATACTTCAGAAAATAAAATTAAAATAATGCATTAATGCAACTTTTCCTCTAAAATTAAATGTCTACATTTTTAAATATTCTTCGAAAATTTCTGAACTGAGAGCGTAATGGTTTTTATGTTTTAAATTTCAATTAAACAAAATAAATAATTTTTATTTTTATGTTAAATTCATTTAGTCAACAAAAATGTATATATTTTACCCCGTAATTTTGAAACAAAAACAAACGCAATGTTGTTTATAATGTCACACAGGACATCAAATCACGTTTACGCAAAACAAAAGAAAATAGATTTTTTAATGGAATTTTTGAACAATTTTTAAACAACAGTTTTTTATATAATTATTTTGTTATATAGCCGAGTCCTACTACTAAAATATTCTGAGTTGCACGGGCAACGCCGGGCTATGATGCTAGTATGTTCTAAAAAATCATCTTATCTTTCCATTGCCAGCGTCTAATTCCATATTTTTCTTTCTTGGTTTTATCCTTCACCGATTTTCGATAAATAAATATTTACTATTTTGGGGACCGTTTATTATTTATTTAATAACATAAATAGATAAATAAATCAAGAAAACTTTAATAACTAGACGGTAAACATCATTTTTTTAATGAATAATCTTATTCGAATAAAGTCGGTTTACAGTAAAAAGAGTATAGTTTATCGAAAAATGTGGAAAAAGCCTCTCAGTGTAGAACATTACTGCAATATTCATGGCTGATTCTATTAATAGAATTAGCTATGAATACAGTAGTAATGTCTTAAAATGTTTATAAGAAGAACAGTTTTTTTCATGCTTTAAAACGCGCATGACCATGACATTACAAAAAAAACAAAATCCATTCTGGATAATTATCACGATCTAACGAACACTGAGCTATTTGCCAGCCGTTATATTTGAAGCAAGAAGAAAATTTACAGTAATTTTTAGCTACACAGTGTTACTGTTATTTTTTGCTTACTACAGCTCACACCCCTGAAGATGATCTCGAAAGGAGATTGAAAGGACTTAGAAACATCGAGAAATGAATAATAAAACCATCTATTAAAGTTACAGATAATTTCTTACATCATTCAATTTCAATACGCGAAAGATTATCCATGTGTGTGAAAAGAATTTATTAAAAATAAGCCGACATAATGTTTGCAATTTATATAAATTGACATGTCTAAAAAACGATTTGCTGCCTAAATACACAAATATATATATATATATATATATATATATATATATGTGTGTGTGTGTGTGTGTGTGTGTGTGTGTGGTTGGTATGGATGGAATAAAATTCCGATATCTAAAATAACACTATTTTTAAACAAATGCTCAATACAGAGTAAAGCAAAGAATTTATTTTTCAAAATTCATATCATAAGTGTGTTATGACATCAAAACCATGTAGCTATTTTGCTTCGACACTTCTCGTGTCTTGTCACGTGATGGTGTTCGTTGCGAGATGTCAATAGTAGTTAGATCAATGTCAATATATATATTTTCGTTATTTTAGACGGTATATCGATATAAATATTTAGTCACGACACTGTCATATATATATAGTTATCAGCAGACAGATCTGTTTCGCTGTATCACAGCTCTTCAGTACGGCTACACATCCGATTGATTCTGGCCAGGATCGAAACCCGACCGAACTGACATTAGCCGGCAATTTTACCTCTGAGCTATGAGGTAGTGGAAGGTGGACTTAACGGGCTATATACAATGTAAACACGCCAGTAGCCGAGAGTGTTCAAATTTATTCATGAATGAACGATATTTTCAAAGTCTAGCAACCCTCCATATATATATATATATATATATATATATAGTCATCCGCAGACAGATCTGTTTCGATGTATCAGTACGGTTAGACTCCGATTGCTTTTAACCCAGGATTGAAACCCGACCGAATTGGCGTCAGTCGGCGATTCTACCGCTGGGCTTTGGGCGCTCGGTAGAAGAAGGCAGACTTTTTAGCGTGTATATTATCATTATACACGCCCAATAGCCAGAGTGCTCTAAATCATTAGTGAATGAGCGATGCGTACATGCCAGAGTAGCTACTGTTTTTCAAAGTCTACCATTCTTCCAGAGTGCTCAATCAGGGTGTGAGTGCGTAAATATAATTGCTTTGAGACGTCATTCTTAAAAACAATAAATTACGGAAATTGTCAACGTAAAAGGCGACTTTTTAACCTAAAAAATTCCCTTCAAAATAAGATGCTGTCTTATATTCGAGGTATAAAATGTGAACTTTACATCGTCTGGTTTATTTTATGGCTGTGATTATAAGAGATTTTTAAATGTAAAATAACCTCTGCCTTGTTAACTACCGACATAAATATGTCCTACTGAAGCAACTTATTTCATATTATTATGGTATCTTTAAGTGTAGTTTGCGGTAGTTAATTCTAAATACATTGCGTTCTTTTTACGATGATGTTAAACGAAAACACCACTTCATGTGCATCTGAACAAGTGCAACGAATGGGTAGTTAGCAGATAAACATAATTTCGGCCACCCTAATAGCCCATTGAAAACGCAGCACCCACTCATAGTTAATTGACGACATCTCCCCACCGTATTTTTTCATAGAATTTAAGTGTAAAAATGTATATTTTCACTAAATAATTCAGTACAAAAAATTTAAAATATAATAGGTGGGGTCGTCTTATACGGCAAACATAGCTCGAAACCTATATTTTAACTTGAAAATTTTCGGGTCGTCTTATACGTCGAGTCGCCTTGTACGCTAGCATGTAAGGTAAGCGTTTTTTTATTATTTTCATAATTTCAATTTCAATTGTAGCAGTTATATAATTAATGATTCCGTTTTAAATATCGGTCCAGAAAAATGCGCAGTTTGCTTTTGTTCTTCCCGAAATCTAAATACGATCTGAAACAACCATCGTATTCGCTACTACTTATTTTAAATCATTTCACCCCAAGCAAGGCCGCACCGCCACTGATGCTCAGGATTAAATCACACGGTAATTATATCTAAGGTATTTCAAATATTCTTCTTAATAAAAAAAAAAACAAAAAAACAAAACAAAGAAAACAATGGTTTCCAAAAAGAAATATCTCGTATTGCACATCCTTGTTGTCAAAGACGAATATATTAGATATATATTGGATCAGACTCATTCAAATCTTTCTGAATACACAACACTGTACCCAAACAGACACCCAAATACTCTTAAATCTTCGTATTTTAGCGTCCGTTCTGAATGCCAAGCAGGACTACATACTCTTTCGAAATTTCTGAGTAAGTGAATTGCGTACTTTTTTCCTCACAAACAGGGCCAACCAACCCTATTGTACTGTTTGAGTTTGAGTTTTGTTTAACGGCATATCAATACCTCTGTGGGTTATTTAATGCCAAAAAGGTGGGGGGGGGTTAAGGTATTCTTTTTTAATGTTCGGTTATAGTAAGAAGTTGATTTAATCAGATTTTGAATTTGAGTTTGAGTTTGGTTTAACGGCATATCAACACCTCTGTGGGTTATTTAATGCCAAAAAGGTGGGGGGGTTAAGCTATTCTTTTTTAATGTTCGGTTATAGTAAGAAGTTGATTTAGTCAGATTTTGAGTTTGAGTTTGAGTTTGGTTTAACGGCATATCAACACCTCTGTGGGTTATTTAATGCCAAAAAGGTGGGGGGGTTAAGGTATTCTTTTTTAATGTTCGGTTATAGTAAGAAGTTGATTTAGTCAGATTTGGAGTTTGAGTTTGTGTTTTGTTTAACGGCATATAAACACCTCTGTGGGTTATTTAATGCCAAAAAGGTGGGGGGGTTAAGCTATTCTTTTTTAATGTTCGGTTATAGTAAGAAGTTGATTTAGTCAGATTTTGAGTTTGAGTTTGAGTTTTGTTTAACGGCATATCAACACCTCTGTGGGTTATTTAATGCCAAAAAGGTGGGGGTTTAAGGTATTCTTTTTTAATGTTCGGTTGTAGTAAGAAGTTGATTTAGTCAGATTTTGAGTTTGAGTTTGAGTTTTGTTTAACGGCATATCAATACCTCTGTGGGTTATTTAATGCCAAAAAGGTGGGGATTTAAGGTATTCTTTTGTAATGTTCGGTTATAGTAAGAAGTTGATTTAGTCAGATTTTGAGTTTGAGTTTGAGTTTGGTTTAACGGCATATCAACACCTCTGTGGGTTATTTAATGCCAAAAAGGTGGGGATTTAAGGTATTCTTTTGTAATGTTCGGTTATAGTAAGAAGTTGATTTAGTCAGATTTTGAGTTTGAGTTTGAGTTTTGTTTAACGGCATATCAACACCTCTGTGGGTTATTTAATGCCAAAAAGGTGGGTGTTTAAGGTATTCTTTTTTAATGTTCGGTTGTAGTAAGAAGTTGATTTAGTCAGATTTTGAGTTTGAGTTTGAGTTTTGTTTAACGGCATATCAACACCTCTGTGGGTTATTTAATGCCAAAAAGGTGGGGATTTAAGGTATTCTTTTGTAATGTTCGGTTATAGTAAGAAGTTGATTTAGTCAGATTTTGAGTTTGAGTTTGAGTTTGGTTTAACGGCATATCAACACCTCTGTGGGTTATTTAATGCCAAAAAGGTGGGGATTTAAGGTATTCTTTTGTAATGTTCGGTTATAGTAAGAAGTTGATTTAGTCAGATTTTGAGTTTGAGTTTGAGTTTGGTTTAACGGCATATCAACCTGTTTGTTATTTAATGGTAAAAAAGTTAGGTTTTAAGGCATTTTTTTAATGTTCTGTTATAGTGAGAAGGTTGATATAGTCAGATTTTGATTAATTTTTTTTTTACTTTAGAAAACTGAGGATGTCTGTTAGTTTTGTATTAAAAAATGTATTGCTAGTAACATTTTATTCCTTCAAAAATGCATTGTTAGTAATATTTTCCCTGAAAAATGTATATTTTGAGATAAAAGTCTATTTTTATGTATATATTTCTATAAAAGTGTATTTTTCCACATTCATGGTATTTTGACCACTGTTTGTGGGGGTTAACTATTTGCTCATAGATAGGACCCTAACAGGTGCTACCACTTCCGGGGTCAGAGTTAAGAGGTGGTTTCATGCTCCTCACAACCTCCCAATCAGAGGCCTTACTGCCGGATGCAGTTTACTGTCACAACCAGGACCTCTGGGGGAGTAAATTGCATCATGGTAACTTTTTTTCCTCACAGAAAGTGTCCATACTCTTCAATCGACAAAAAAAAAAAGAACCAGGTATATGAGTGTAGTACAAAATTTACAAAATGAGTGTAGTACGACAATTTACCCATCGCACGTTGTATCTATGCTGACCTTATTTCACTGAGTGGCATAATTATTCTTCTTTTTTTTTTCCTTTTCTGCAGTTTTACATAAAATATATTCTACTGAATAAACCTCTCCCAACAAACATTGTTCATTATGTTTAAAAAAAAAACAATGATTAATAAGCATTTCTGACATTTGATCCGTTATAAAAATAATACATTGATATCGCTTTCTGATGTATGTAAATTCAAACAGTGTCGAGAAAGTGTAGTTCTACTGCAGTTCCTAATATGAAAAATAATATAATTTGATAGATTGTCTCAGCTTAGCCTTTGCGACATTGAGAATGGAAATATTATTTGATTTAAATATACAGTACTGTGCAAAAGTATTAGGACAAGTACTATCTCATATTTTACGAGGCATATTGACAGAAAATAAACAATTTAATTAAAGTAATTTTATTTCATTTACTCAACAAATGCTTTAACAAGAAAAAATACGTGTTACAAAATAAATTTAATATTTAGTATAATAGCCTTTCGCTATAAAATAATAAAATAATTACGACAATTTACCAATCGCACCTAGTATATATATATATATATATATATATATATATATATATATAGTACTGTGCAAACAATTTAATTAAAGTAATCTTATTTGATTTACTCAACAAATGCTTTAACATGAAAAATGCTTGTTACAAAATAAATTTAATATTTAGTAAAATAGCCTTTTGCTTTGATCACAGCCTTCATTCCTTCAGGCATTGACATCACAAGCTTCTTAAATGTATCTAATAGTATCTCCTGCCAAGCAGCATGTATTTGTCCCCAAAGTGTATCTTATTTTATTATTTCATAGCGAAAGGCTATTATACTAAATATTAAATTTTTTTTGTAACAAGTATTTTTTTCTTTTTAAAGTATTTGTTGAGTAAATCAAATAAAATTACTTTAATTAAATTGTTTATATTCTATCAATATGCCTCATAAAAGATAAAATAGTTCTTGTCCTAATAGCATTGTATATATCAGCTTCTTTTCACAGCTTACAACATAATCACGGCTGCAGCTATGAAGCGATAAATAATGCTGGCCTGTTGTTTGTTTCTTAAATACTGTTTTCTCGACATTTTGTTACTGGAAAACTTAAATTAATGTAAAGTATTTCAAAGTGGATGAGTTAATGTATTTTATATATAACTAGCAGTATAGCCCGGCGTTGCTCAGGTGTATTGTAAACTTTAAACTAATCCATGGTCCTGGAGCTCAGACACTTTGGACGTTGGCGCGAAAGACTAAAAAGCAATAGTCGTTTCCAGTCATTGCGAAACCTAGACCGAAAGAAAAATTAATGGTTGTAAGTCAAATTTTGATTTCCTGGTATCGATATCAAATAAGTTTCTTTCGTCGTAAACTGAATTTTGAAGGCTAAATAAGTCCTCTGAGTAAAGGGTATCATGGCTGATACTAAGTTGGAGCCAAACCCGAAGCAAAAACTAAAATAAAAGGGCTGAAAAAATAAGTTTTTTTTCGTCGTAAACTGAAGTTTGAAAGCTAAATAAGTCCTCTGAGTATTGTTCCCAGTTAAAGCGAAACCGTAGATTGAAAGAAAAATGAATGGATGTAAGTCAAATTTTGATTTCCTCATATCGATATCAAATAAGTATTTTTCGTCGTAAACTGAATTTTGAAGGCTAAATAAGTCCACTGAGTAAATGGTATCATGGCTGAGACTAAGAACTACAATTATACCTACTTAGAGTCAAACCCGAAGCAAAAACTAAAATAAAAGGGCTGAAAAAATACAGACATACAATAAACAGATAAACAGAAACACACACAAACATCTTGACTTATATATATATATATATATATATATATATTATCGATTTTCTGCACTATTGTAAGAACTGCAACCTTGAAACTTCTGAATATCGTTTCTTATGTCTTTGTCTATGATTGTATCAAATTTGATTAAAATCGGACCACTCCTTCTATAACCCGATTTTTTCGTTTAACGATTTTCGATATTTATCGGGGGTACCTGAACACCACCCCTAGCTTATAACACTCGCATACGCTTATAGTACAACTGTGTAAATTTTCAAGAAAATCGGTTCAGCCGTTTCGGAGTCTATAGGTAACGGACGTGCACACACAGACACACAGACAAAGTTCCATTTAGATGTTATAAAATTTAAATATTGTTATAGAGCTGCTGACACCCTTGCAGCACTCTCAATGATGGAATGGCCGATGTGTTAAATGATGTATTTAGGTAAAAATGGTAGCATTCGAGGCGTAATATTCTAGTTGCATACGAGAAATATTCGGGTTGATAACTTCAGCGACTATTGCGATTTAAATCCCACCTGATTTTGTTATAAATTCTTGTCTTGTCTGTCAATGTAACTATTGTATTGCCTGTTTATACCCGTTTAGCACCGGGTATTGAGTATCCACCTCGGCGATACAACATTTCTCAAGAACAGTATTGGTAAAGTTGATGTACGTTGTGGTGCAGTTGAATTCCTCGTATTCACTTACGCAGAAATACCTTTGGGAAAGGTATTAATCCGTCTCTTCCCTCCAGTTATGAGTTAAATAATAGGACAGTGTGGGTTCTATAGCCTTGGCTGGCAACCAGTCTACCCTAGAAACCAATGGCAACCTACTGCGGGATAATCTTCTGCCTAGTCAGTCATATCTCATTCGCAACATGATCGCCTAAGTGTGTATCATTTATGGCACTTAACTGCCTGACTGAATACAATAGTTGGAATCATGATTAAGGCTTCTACTGGTCATAAAATGGAGGATCGGTTTTTTATTGTCATTGTAATAAACTGATCCCCCATTAATTACTACGTAATCATATAATATATCTCTTCTCCCTCTAGCTATGAGTCAGATAATAGGACAGATTGGGTTTTATAGCCTTGTTTGGTAACCAGTCTACCGCAGAAAGCAATGGCAAACTACTGTGGGATAATCTTCTGCCCAGTTAGTTATGTCTATTTCGAGACATGATCGCCCAAAGGGTGTATCATATATGTCACTTAACTGAACACAATACAATAATGTGGGGAATAGCTAAATACAATGTGATTATACTGAGCAGCAGCTTACGAGTCTTGTACCTGTTGATATACTACTATTCCCAACCTCCGTTTTCGTTGTTACATACGCAGTAACGTTTTAGCCTTAAAACAATTAATAAGTCATATATATGTAGAAACATGGCTGAAGCGGAGGATCTAACAACGACTGAAAAGCAGATTGAGTGGGAGAATATGCACCTTGGAGATATCAAAGCAACTTTGCAGAGATTATCGAACGATGAAGAAGGCTGTTGAAAATATAACAAAGTTGATAACTCAAAGAAAACAAAACGGTTTTTAAGAACTTGCTTCCTCGAGAGAAAAACCCAAACTAGAAAGAGATATGGCAAAAAAAACAAAACAAAGCACTTTTGACTAGCGCTCAGATCTTTGTAAAAGGCTGGAATTGAGGGAATCGACAAAGAAAACAAGTGTAGAATACCTGGAATCGAGATGTTAAAGAATTCTCCTTGGCAACCTCCTCTCTCCAAAGCAAATATCTTTTGCCAAGAAATACATGTAAATTGATTTTTCGAAAGTCATTTTCAAGAACGAATCTCGCTTAAATGCGATCGACAGGATGTATGGGCTAAACGATAGATTTTATTCAGTTCACACCTACCTGTGGCCAACAGATAGAAACATGGAGGCGGTAGTCTTATGATATGGGCTGGAATTGTCGACCAAACCATTACAAGTCGATAAGGGTATTAAAATTAACAATGCTAACTATTACAATTTTATAAACAAGACTAGCAGTATAGCCCGGCGTTGCTTGGGTGTAATGAAAGCTTTAAAACTAATCCATGATCCTGGAGCTCTTTGGACGTTGGCACGAAAGACTAAAAAGCAATAGTTGTTTCCAGTTATAGCGAAGCCGTAGACTAAAAGAAAAATGAATGGATGTAAGTCAAATTTTGATTTCCTGGTATCAATATCAAATAAGTTATTTTAGTCATAAACTGAATTTTGAAAGCTAAATAAGTCCTCTGAGTAAATGGTATCATGGCTGAGACTAAGAACTACAATTATACCTACTTAGAGCCAAACCCGAAGCAAAAACTAAAATAAAAGGGCTGAAAAAATACAGATATACAGGCAGATAAACAGACACACACTAACATCTTGCCTTTTATATATATATATATATATTTTTTTTTTCCCTTATCGATTTTCGATATTTATCGGAAGTACCTCGACACAAAACCTAGCTAAGAACACTCGCAGACGCTTATAGTACAACTGTGTAAATTTTCAAGAAAATCGGTTCAGCCTTTTCGGAGTCTATAGGTAACGGACACACGCACACTGACGCACAGAGACAAAGTTTCATTTATAAATAAGTTTAAATTCTTACTTTCTATTTTCTTCCTCAGTTTCCTTCTTCCGTTTTTTTCATTCGTTCTTATTTATTTGCGAATGTGTGTTGTGGTGCAGTGGATATCTGTTCAGAATGAAAAATCGGGGAGCCAAGTTCGAATTCCAGTTGAATTCATTACATTCACTTACGAGCAAATACCCTTGCAAAGTGTATTAATCAGTCTCTTCCCTACAGTTAAGAGTTAAATAATAGGACAGATTGCCTCGGCTAGCATCCAGTCTACCGCAGAAATCAATGGCAAACTACTGCGTGATAAACTTCTGCCCAGTTAGTCATGTCTCTTTAGGCATGTTTTTTTTTGTTTTAATATGAGTTTCTACAGCACTGAAATCAATATTTCAGGAATTTTTTCTGAAAAAGAATGATTAATTTTGTATATTTCAGCTATATCTTTTTCTATGTACACTGTCCCTTGAGCATGTAGGCGATCATGGCTTTCCACGTCTTCCTATTCATTGTGGTTTTAGCAGTCCTTCTCCTGTTACACCATGCAACTCCCGTTCCATCATTCCCCTGATTAAGTTCTTCAAATATGTTATCCGTTGTTTTCCCTGTTTCTTTTTGCCTCTATCTGGCCTGTTACTATCAGGTTCTCCAAGCCATCCTTCCTCATTGCATGTCCCAGAAGTTGAGTAAAGTATTAAGAAACAAGACAATTTCGATAGAAAAAAAGAAGAGAGTACTGGATTGCTATGTGATGTCAGTTCGTCAACATGACAGTCAATGCTAAACAATATCATCAAAGATGAAAGAAAAACTTGAAGCAACTGAAATGTGGTTCTACAGAAGGATGCTGCGAATATCATGGATCGAGCATGTGAGCAATGATGAGGTTTTGGAAATGATGGAAACAAAAAGGAAATTTATCTGTATAAGGAAAGTAAAAAAAGGAGACAAGGACTGAAATTGAAGTCTGCATAACAGTCAAGCAATAAAAATCACATTAAACCTAATAATATTTATTGGTCTGCTATTCTAAAATACACCTGTCCAATTAAGGCACGAGAAGAAAAAACCCAAAAAACGAAAAGAAAATAACCAAAAAACACCGCCATTTTTTATTCTTATTTTAGGCTTTAAACTAAAGTCTGAGGTCAGATGTTAGAATCGTAGGGAACTAGAAATAAAAAAAAGATATTAATCTTCAACAGGCATCGAAATATTAACCACAGATGACGGCGATTATTCATATGATAAAAGCTTTGTCTATATTTACTTGAATTTGCTAGTCGAAGGTCAATTTGTGTCGAAATTGTTGAATTATGTATAGGTTTTTGACTCGTAACTTTTCTGGTTGATCGTTATTAGATTTTATTTAGAATGAGAAGGAACGATTTAAAAAGAAAGAAAGAAAGAAAGAAAGAATAATTTATAAGATAGATGATAAGTCACATGGGTGAGATTAATAAAAAAATAAAATTAGGAATAAAAACACGAAAGAAAGATAAAAAGAATAAAATGAAAGAAAAATTGAAGAAAGAAAGAAAGAAAGAAAGAAAGAAAGAAAAAAGAAATTAAAAATACTTTATAAATTAAAATGTAACTTAATTTAGCGGAGTGGATATAAATAAATGTAAGTAAGAAAGAAGGAAAGAAAGACGGAAAGAAAAAAAGAAAGAAAGAAATAAAGAATAATTTGTGAGATAGATGATAAGCCACATGGGTGAGCTTAATAAAAAAAAATAAAATTAGGAATAAAAACACGAAAGAAAGATAAAAAGAATAAAATGAAAGTAAAATTGAAAAAAGAAAGAAAGAAAAAAAGAAAAAAGAAAGAAAAAATACTTTATAAAATAAAATGTAACTTAATTGAGCGGAGTAGATAGAAAGAAAGAAAGAAAGAAAGAAAGAAAGAATACTTTATAAAATAGAATGTAACTTAATTGAACGGAGTGGATATAAATAAATGAAAGAAAGAAAGAAAGAAAGAAAGAAAGAATAATTTGTAAGATAGATGGTAAGTCACATGAGTGAGATTAATAAAAAAATAAAATTAGAGATAAAAACACTAAAGAAAGATAAAAAGAATGAAATGAAAGTAAAACTGAAAAAAGAAAGAAAGAAAGAAAGAAAGAAAGAAAAAAGAAAGAAAAAATACTTTATAAAATAAAATGTAACTTAATTGAGCGGAGTAGATATAAAGAAAGAAAGAAAGAAAGAAAGAAAGAAAGAAAGAAAGAAAGAAAGAAAGAAAGAAAGAAAGAATACTTTATAAAATAGAATGTAACTTAATTGAACGGAGTGGATATAAATAAATGTAAGAAAGAAAGAAAGAAAGAAAGAAAGAATGAAAAAATTTATAAGATAGATGATAAGTCACTTGGGTGGGAAATATAAAAAAATAAAACATGAATAAAAAACGAAAGAATGTAAAAAAAAAAAGAAAAGAAAATGAAAGTAAGAAATAATACTTCATAATATAATTCAATATTTATAAAATAATATTCAGAAAAAATAAATAATGAACGAAAGAAAAAAAACCGACTGAAAGAATGAAAAATGAAGGAAAAAGAAAGAAATTAAAAATACCTTATAAAATAGAATGTAATTTGCGTGGTGTGGTTATAAACAAATCTAAATTTATTTATAAATGGAATTTTGTCTATGTGTGTGTGTGTGTCTGTGTGTGTGTGTCCGTTACCTATAGAGTCCGAAACGGCTGAACCGATTTTCTTGAAAATTTACACAATTGTACGATAAGCGTCTATGAGTGTTCTTAGCTGAGTTTTGTGTCGAGGTACCCCAGATAAATAGCGAAAATCGATAACCGAAAAAATATATAGTACAACTGTGTAAATTTTCAAGAAGATCGGTTCAGCTGTTTCGGAGTCTATAGATAACGGACACACACACATACACACACACATACACACACAGACAAAGTTCCATTTATAGATAAGTTTAGATTAAATATAACAAGTCGAGTTTATGCATGTAACTACACGCAAATACATGTCGGCTTATGCTAGCGTCTATACCTCCAAATCCTTAGACTTCAAGTATGATTCTGCACGCAGATGTTAATAGGAAAATGGCTGAGACTATATGCAAACACTGGTTGGAATTATGCCTTAAACTTTCTACAAAACTGGTTGGGATTCTGCTGTAGACTTTATACAAACACAAGTCGTGTTTATTCCTTAGACTTTATACAAACAGTAGTCAAGTTGAGCCTTTCCACAAACACAGGTGGACTTTACGAATTATCCTTTACACAAACACTGGTCGGGTTTATTCTTTTGATTTTTTCGCTAACAGTGGTCGGAAACCTTGATCGAGATTTTGCCCGTCACGATACGAAAGCGTATGTCGGTTTTAATCCCCTGTCTTTAAGAAACAATGCTCTGGTTTATACGTAAGTGGACACGCAGATATTGGTCGGGCCTAAACCTCAATGTACGTGAATCGATCCGGAAAGTGTCTTATAAGAGGGGGAACTTTGCATCGGATTCATCTGGCGTATTTTAACTCTCGCGAACAGTTACCCCTGAGCCGTAAATAGATTTCAATAATTCACGAGTTGATATTTATGACCTCAAAAAGTATATAAAGATATTGATGTAAATTAGTTTATAATAATTAGTAAGACAAGGATGTGTCTTTTTACCGGATCTGTTCAACTTGTACAGCGAGAATATTTTGAGAAGCCTAGAAGTTATGCCTGGATTTTTCATCGGATGCCAGAATTTAAACAAACTAAGTTGATACACTGTTGATAGCAGACACAGAAAGGAAACTACAAGACCTACAGAAGGAAGTTGAAGAGAGAGACAAGAAAGGACTACAAATAAACTGCAAGAAAACCAAATGCATGGTCATCAGCAAAAAAAGCAGCCCAATATGCCAAATACAGGTGGGTGATACTAGAATCAAGTAGGTACAAAAAGTTAAATATCTGGGAAGTGTTATAACAGAAGACGGAAAGTGCGACACAGAGATCCGAAGGCGAATTGACATGGCGAAGGAAGCGTTCCAGAAGTTAAGTAAAGTATTAAGAACCAGTACAATTTCCCTAAAAACAAAGAAGAGAGTACTGGATTGCTATGTGATGTCAGTTCTTCAATATGGCAGTGAATGCTGGACAATATCATCAAAGGTGAAGGAAAAACATGAAGCAACTGAAATTTGGTTCTACAGAAGCATACTGGATATAAATTGGGGGATCAATCCCATATTACAATCAATATATAAACTGATCCCTCATTTTGTGGTCACAGCTGTTTTTATACATTTATATTCCTGAGATCCAAAAGCACAAGGATTCATTCTAGAAGTTGAGCAAAATATTAAGAAACAGGACAATTTCGCAAGAAACAAAGAAGAGAGTACTGGATTGCTATGTGATGTCAATTCTTCAATATGGCAGTGAATGCTGGACAATATCATCAAAGATGAAAGAAAAAATTGAAGCAACTGAAATGTGGTTCTACAGAAGGATACTGCGTATATCATGGATCGAGCATGTGAGCAATCGTAGAAATGATGAACACAAAAAGAAATTTAATACTGAGCATCAGGAAGAGACATCTGAAGTTCCTGGGACATGCAATGAGGAAGGAGGGCTTGGAGAACCTGATACTAACAGGCCAGATAGAGGAAAAAAAAGAGACAGAGGAAGGCAGCGGATAACATATTTGAAGAACCTGAGCAGGTGGATGATGGAACGAGGGTTGCATGGTTTAACAGAAGTAGGCGTTCTAAGAGCCACCAGGGATAGGGAGACATGGAAAGCCATGATCACCTACGTCCTGAAGGGACAAGGGCAATTGAAGAAAAAGAAAAAAGACGTAAACAGTTTTCTTGATGTGTCGTGTTCAGTTAGTATGAGGGAGTTCATAACCTTCTCAAATGTCCTTGTTTTTTTTGTTTTTTTTTTTGTTTTTTTCGGCTTCAAATGAAGTTCGTCTTTTAAATGCTTCTATTAATCTCTGAGGATGTGCGTTGTGGTACACTGGATATGGGCTCGGAACGAGAAACCGGGGAGCCGAGTTCGTATTTCAGTTGAATTCCTTTCATTCACTTACGCGCAAATACCCTTGGGAAAGGTATTAATCCGTCTCTTCCTTCCAGTTATGGGTTAAATAGCAGGACAGATTGGGTTCTATAGCCTTGGTCGGCAACCAGTTACCGCAGAAAGCAATAGCAACCTACTGTGGGATAATCTTCTGCCCAGTCAGTCATGTCTCTTTCGAGACATGATCGCCCAAGCGTGTATCACGTATGGCACTTAACTGACTGACTGAATTTAATAGTTGGAATCATGAGTAAGGCTTCTACTAGTCATAAAAGGGGGGTTCGGTTTTCTATTGTTATGAAGTAATAAACTGATCCCCCACTAATTACTACCTAATAATATAATACATCTCTTATACTTCTAGCTATGAGTCAAGTAACAGGACAGATTGGGTTCTATAGCCTTGGTCGGCAACCAGTCTACCGCAGAAAGCAATGGCAACCTACTGCGGTATAATCTTCTGCCCAGTCAGTCATGTCTCTTTTGAGACATGATCGCCCAAGCGAGTATCACGTATGGCACTTAACTGACTGTCTCTATTAATCTCCGCTGTGCCAAACATTTAAAAACTGCTCGTTTGAATGATATACGCAAATTTCTTTTGTCAATTCTGCCTTGAATATATCCTATGAGTTTCAAATTCAAGAAACCGTCAATCCTCATTTGAGGTTTCAACTTTTGCTTTCAAATGATAACCACGCATGTCCTTTTGGTTCTGTTTACTCTAAAACTTCATCATTGCCATCATGGTCAGTCCATGGTATTCCCAGAACCGTTCTGTAGAACCACATTTCAACTCGTCTCCATCAGTGACGAAACCGTCCACCATTCACTGCCATATTGTAAGACATTACAAAATACTGTAGTAGTTTTACTTTGTTTCTCATGAGATTTCCCTGTTTGTTAATACTTTACTTAGTTTTTGGAAGGCTATTTACAGGTGGGGGATACTAAAATCAAGCAAGTTCAAAAATTTAATTACCTGGGAAGTGTTTTAACAGAAGACGAAAAGTCCGACACAGAGATCCGAAGGTAAATTGGAATGGCAAAGGACGCATTGAGTAGAGTATTAAGAGACAGGAAAATTTCGCTAATACTAGAATGCTATGTAATGTCAGTTCTTCAATATGGAAGTTAATGCTGGACGATATAATGTGGTTCTACAGAAGGATGTTGGATATAAAGTGGGGGACCAGTTCCATTTTACAATCAATACATAAACCGGTCCCTCAGTTTGTGGTCAGAGCAGTTTTTATACATTTATATTCCTGAGATCCAAAAGCACAAGGAGGCATTCCAGAAGTTGAATAAAGTATTAAGAAACAGGACAATTTCGCTAGAAACAAAGAAGAGAGTCCTGGATTGCTATGTGATGTCAGTTCTTCAATATGGCAGTAAATGCTGGACAATATCGTCAAAGATGAAAGATAAAATTTAAAGCAATTGAAATGTGATTCTACAGAAGCATACTGGATATAATGTGGGGGATCAATTCCATATTACAATCAATATATAAACTGACCCTTCACTTTGTGGTCACAGCAGTTTCTATACATTTATATTCCTGAGATCCAAAAGCACAAGGAGGCATTCCAGAAGTCAAGTAGAGTATTAAGAAACAGGACAATTTCGCTAGAAACAAAGAAGAGAGTACTAGATTGCAATGTGATGTCAGTTCTTCAATATGGAAGTTAATGCTGGACAATATAATTGAAGATTAAGGAAAAACTTGAAGCAACTGAAATGTGGTTTTACAGAAGGATGCTGCAGATGTCATGATTGCCTACGTGTTGAGAGAAGAAGGCACATAGAAGAAGAAGAAGAAGAAGAAGAAGAAGAAGAAGAAGAAGAAGAAGTTTTCTTGAATATTCAGGCCAGTAGATGTAAATAAATATACTGTTTAAAAATACAGTTTAAACAAATTACTTTTCCATCACCGTATAAAGGATTTTCTAGATGCTTAAAATTTTGAATTACCTTGTTTTTTGTTGTATATTGTACTTCGCACGTTGGGTTGTTTCTTTTTGTGGCAACCAGATATCTCACTGTCTTTCCTTTACCTTTTTCTATAATCATTTTATCCCAGCAAGGCAGGGTCCTCTCTAGTTAGCAGGGGGTTCCATTGAGTGAAAAAATAAGATACAGGGCATGCCAGAAAAAAATTTAGAAGGATTGAAATCAACGAGATAGAAGATGGAGATTGTAGCTATCGGAGAAGCAAGCAAACGGAAAGGTGTTCCACAAAAGGGAATTGCGAGAAAAGAGAAGCTGTTTGAGTAGAAGAGAAGTAGAAGAGTTCCAGTAGTTTTCATTTCTTTCATCAAGATATCTGATGTTGATAAGATTGTGACTACCATTACTGAATCCTGCAATCATCACTGTAAAGGTTGAATAAATTCGGTCAAGAAAAATATCCTGGTGTTTTTTTTTTATTTCGCCTCAAGCAAAACAATAAATCCAGTCAAACATAAAGACTTACTGAGAGAAGATATGAGGAAAAACATTATTAGAGAGAGATGGTGGGGAGGTATGGAGGGAAAGAGATTGCAATAACTGAACAGGAATTAAGGAGACAAAAACCAAAGATTGAGATCTCATTTCAATTTTTGGAAATCAAAATTGACTGCAATAAAAAAAAAATCAACACTCAGAAAGTACAAGACAAGAAACAGCATATAAGTTATGCTAGCATATAGGAATTTTAACTGTGAAACGGTGGGACCTTACCGCCAATCTAGTACTGAGCTTAAATTCCTAAAATCGACATACCAAGGAGGAAAACTGATCAGAACAATTACCATGAAAATATTTATAAGAAGTCGTAGTAGGCCTCCGTCGGTCAGGGTTGACCATGGGTAGCATCCAAGTTGTCTGCTTGGCTGGAGCATCGGCGTCTGTGACTGTAGAAACTGATGCGGAAGTGACAGTCTTTGTTGCAGAGGCTGCATATATGTTCTGTTTCTGGAGCTGTCATTTTGCCCTCTGCCAACCCACCTCTCCATGGCGACTTCTGTTTGCTGCTCCTTTTTTTAATTTAAGTTATTAGGACAGGGTTCCTCTCTATTTGGCTCGGTTGACAGCTGTGCTCTCCCATGAAACCGTGTCGATGACTACAGCCTTCATATCTCGTTTTATGATGTCACAATACCGCAGTTGTGGTCTTTTTCCAGAGGCCAGCTCTCCATACAGGAGGTCTTTTGGAATGCGACCGTTTGGCGTGCGGTGGACATGGCCTAGCTAGTGGGGTCTGCGCTGTTTATGGAGTGTGAACATGGTAGGCAGACCGGCTCGAGACAGGACCTCAATGTTAGGCACCTTATCTTGACATGAAATTCGCAATATGCGTCGGATACTTCTCACGTGAAAGGTGTTCAGACGCCTCTTCTGCCTGGCGTACGTGGTCCATGTCTCGCTGCCGTATAGACGTGTGCTGATGACACAGGCTTTATACACTGCCATCTTTGTCTTCACTGTCAGCTTGGAGTTCTTCGAAACACGTTTTGTGAGACGGACAAGGTTTATGGCTGCTATCCCAATTCTCTTGTTGGGCTCTATGTGCAGGATAGTGATGGTAGAACCAAGATAGGTAGTCTTTATCACTTATATATATATATATATATATATATATATATATATACTGGTGTGTGATTTCCATTGCATATCACACGCTAAAAGTCTGCCTTATTCTACCGAGAGCCCATAGCTCAGAGATAGAATCGCCGACTGATGCAATTCGGTCGGGTTTCAATCCTGGATTAAAAGCAATTGGATGTCTAACCGTACTGGTGAGCTGTGATACAGCGAAACAGATCTGTCTGCGGATGACTATTTTCGCTCTCACACCCTGATTGTGCACTCTGGAAGAATGCTAAACTTTGAAAAAACAGTAGCTACTCCAGCATAACGTAAAATATTTGTCACTTCTGTGAACCTATCAACGTTCTGTATTCATCCAGATTTCTAGCACTTTAGGATAAACAAGTAAAAGAAACTTGTTTGCCAAAATAACATTTATCAGTAAAAGTATTGATGTGCGTTTTGGTGAAGTGGATATCGGCTCGAAATTAGAATTCGGGGAGCCGAGTTCGAATTCCAGTTGAATTTCTTGCATTCACTTACGCGCAAATACCCTTAGGAAAAATACTAATTAGTTTCTTCCTTCCAGTTAAGGGTTAAAAAAAAGTCTCTGCTACGTCATAGTGAATAAAGTTTCGTAGCAGATGAACGAATCCAATGAAAAAGGTGAGACCAAAAAATTACAATATGTTGCCAGCCTGGAGGTTAGCATCAGCCATAGGGAAAGAAGAAAAAGTGATCGCTCTAATAATTAAATGATCAAAGGTTCGTTTTGTAGACATTAACATTTACAGGGAGTTTCTTGCCCAAAATTAACTGCACCTAGAATGTTTATCAAATCTTTTATCAGACAATATAGTTAATTCATATAGTGAATTCTTTTATCCGACGATATAATTAATTCATATTGTGCATTCTTTTATCCGACAATATAGTAAATGCATATTGTGCATTCTTTTATCCGACAATATAGTTAATTCATATAGTGCATTCTTTTATTCGACAATATAGATAATACATTTAGTGCATTCTTTTACAATATAGTAAATGCATGTGGACATTCTTTTATCCGACAATATAGTTCATTCATATTGTGTATTTTTTGTCCGACAATATAATTAATTCATATTGTACATTCTTTTATCCGACAATATAGTTAATTCATATAGTGCATTATTTTATCCGACAATATAGTAAATGCATATTGTGCATTCTTTTATCCGACAATATAGTAAATGCATATTGTGCATTCTTTTATCCGACAATATAGTAAATGCATATTGTGCATTCTTTTCTCCGGCAATATAATTAATTCATATAGTGCATTCTTTTATCCAACAATATAGTGAATTCATATAGTGCATTCTTTTATCCGACAATATAGTAAATGCATATTGTGCATTCTTTTATCCGACAATATAGTAAATGCATATTGTGCATTCTTTTCTCCGGCAATATAATTAATTCATATAGTGCATTTTTATCCGACAATAAAGTTCATTCATATAGTGCATTCTTTTATTCGACAATATAGATAATACATTTAGTGCATTCTTTTACAATATAGTAAATGCATGTGGACATTCTTTTATCCGACAATATAGTTCATTCATATTGTGTATTTTTTGTCCGACAATATAATTAATTCATATTGTACATTCTTTTATCAGACAATATAGTTAATTCATATAGTGCATTCTTTTATCCGAAAATATAATAAATGAATATTGTGCATTCTTTTATCCGACAATATAATTAATTCATATAGTTCATTCTTTTATTCGACAATATAGTTAATTCATACAGGGCAATCTTTTATCCGACAATATAGTTCATTCATATAGTGCATTCTTTTATCCGACAATATAGTTAATTCATATAGTGCATTCTTTTATCCGACAATATAGTTCATTCATATTGTGCATTCTTTTCTCCGGCAATATACTTAATTCATATAGTGCATTCTTCTTCTATCCAACAATATAGTGAATTCATATAGTGCATTCTTTTATCCGACAATATAATTAATTCATATAGTGCATTCTTTTATCCGACAATATAGTTAATTCATACAGTACATTCTTTTATCTGACAATATAGTTAATTCATATAAGGCATTCTTTCATCCGACAATATAGTAAATGCATATAGTGCATTCTTTTATCCTACAATATAATTTATTCATTTAGTGCATTCTTTTATTTGACAATATAGTTAAATCATATAGTGCATTCTTTTATCCGACAATATAGTTAAATCAGATAGTGCATTCTTTTATCCGACAATATAGTTCATTCATAAAATGCATTCTTTTTTCCGGCAATATAGAAAATGCTTATAGAGCATTCTTTTATACTACAATCTGTCTTATACTGCGCATTTCAGAGATTGGTCCTGGGAATGAAGATAAACTGTATCCGGCAGCAAGACCTCTGATTGGGAAGTTGTGAGTAGTATGGAACCACCTTTTAATTTCTGATGTTTCCAGGTCAAACCTGACCTGGAGTGGGAGCACCTCTTATGGTTCCAGCTACGGGCGAATAGTTAACCCATAAATTAGGATCAAAACACTATGAAAGTATAAAAAAACACATTTATAGATATACATACATAAAAATAGTAAGTCAGTCAAGTGTCATACGTGATACACGCTTTGGACGATCATGTCTCAAAAGAGACATGACTGACTGGGCAGACGATTATAGCACAGCAGGCTAGCATTGCTTTCTGGGGTAGACTGGTTGCCAGCCAAGGCTATAGAACCCAATCTATCCTATTATTTAACCCATTACTAGAGGGAAGAGGTGGATTAATATCTTTCCCAAGGGTATTTGTGCGTAAGTGAATTCAAGGAATTCAACTGGAATTCGAAGAATTTTGAAGAAAAAAAAAATGCCAGAATACATTTTTGATGGAAAAATTATTGCCATCAATACATTTTTGAATAGAAAACTAGAAGACATCTTCAGTTTTCTGAAATTATAAAAAAGAAAGTAAGTATTTCATGAAAATCTGACAAAATCATTCTTTTCACGATAAACGAAGATTAAAAAATGCCTTAAAACAGCACCGTTATTGGCATTAAATAACCCACAGGGTTTGATATGCCGTTAAACAAAAACTCAGCCTTGCACACCTTGTAGCTGGTTCATCTTTCTTTTCACTCTCTTCCCGACTAAAACTTTAACTCTCTTATGTAGCCCCCTGCGCATCAGTGGCAGTACCGCCTTGCTTGGGGTGAAATAATTAAAAAAAAAAGGAAGTAAGTATGAGTACAATAGTCCGAACAATGTCAATAATGTAAGTATATATATATATATATATATATATATATATATATATATATATATATATAACTGAATTATTTAATGATTTGACATTATTACACTATCGTTAATGAATGCCAGCTCTACTTAGGGACGAAGTTAAAAATGAAATTAAAATGCCGATTCTTTATTTTGTTGAATTCGAAATCCTGTTAAAAATAGAGTGCTTGGTAATCAGGCTCACGGGCCGGTCAAAATGCCTTCGCGGGCCGGATCCAGCCCGCGGGCCGTAGGTTGCCGACCCTTGGACTAAAGCATTCTTTTCACTATAACCGAAGAATAAAAAAATACCTTAAAACCCTACCTTTTTGGCATTAAATAACCCACAGTGTTTGATATGCCGTTAAACAAAACTCAAATCAAAACTCAATTCAGAAATTAAGTTACAAAACGTGCAAAGACGGAATTTGGTTTCCTCCAGAGCATTAACTTGATAGACAACACAATATCTGACTCGGGCATTTCAACTTTTGCTTCACATAGTCACTTGTGATGATAGATTGTTTCGCATGTCAAAAGAAAACGAACAAAATTGATAATCACAAAATGGACACCCAATCCAATCAAATTCATGGCTGGAATTCCTTGCTTTTTATTTGCTGGAATATCAAACCTGTCATCCATCTCGAATTATTGGAACAGGGAAAGATTATCGCTGCAGAAGACTATAGCTAGCAGGTTTAACAGATAAACGATGTCTTACGTCAACTAGATAAAAAGCAGTGCACATGATTGCATGCTAAGTGCGTTAAACATTACGTAATTATCATATAGCCTATTCAGTTTTTGATGTTATACATTTTTAACTAATTATGAATTATTTTTCTTTAATAAGTGAATGAACGTTTGTTAATTCATACTTATGATTAATCTTTAAATTTTATTAGTTGTAAGATATTATTAATCGTAAAAATATAATTTTTATTTCATTAAGTACGGTTATGGTTTTTCATCTGAGCTCGATCAGTTTGGGTATAAATTTTCTGCTGATTTTATTAATTCTTCTCACTTAGTCCCATTTATTACATTAAAATATCTAAACTTATTGATAAATGGAACATTGTCTGTGTGTGTGTGTCTGTGTGTGTGTCCGTTACCTATAGACACCGAAACGGCTGAACCGATTTTCTTAAAAATTGACACAGTTGTACTATAAGCGTCTGCGAGTGTTCTTAGCCAGGTTTTGTGTCGAGGTTCCCCCGATAAATATCGAAAATCGATAATCGAAAAAATCGGGTTATAGAAGGAGTGGTCCGATTTTAATCAAATTTGATACACTCATAGACAAAGACATAAGAAACGATATTCAGAAGTTTCAAGGTTTCAGTTCTTACAATAGTGCAGAAAATCGATAATATATATATAAGGAAAGATGTGTGTGTGTGTGTGTGTGTGTGTGTGTGTGTGTGTGTGTGTGTTTATCTGCCTGTATGTCTGTATTTTTTCAGCCCTTTTATTTTAGTTTTTGCTTCGGGTTTGGCTCTCAGTAGATATAATTGTAGTTCTTAGTCTCAGCCATGATACCATTTACTCAGTGGACTTATTTAGCCTTCAAAATTCAGTTTACGACGAAAATCTTATTTGATATCGATACCAGGAAATCAAAATTTGACTTACATCCATTCATTTTTCTTTTAGTCTACGGTTTCGCTTTAACTGGGAAAAACCATTGCTCTTTAGTCTTTCATGCCAACGTCCAAAGAGTTTGAGCTCCAGGATCATGGATTAGTTTTAAAGCTTTCATTACACCCGAGCAACACCGGGCTATACTGCTAGTATAACAATAGTTATAGCTAAGGTGTTATCTGCACCAGAAATATTTTAGCAAATATGCAATTTACCATAGTAAAATGAACAGAAAATTATTGTCTACTTTCCTCCAAATGTTTCGACCGAGTTTAATATTTGCTTAATGCTGTTGCTGTACATGCGTCATTTTTAAAAAATCATTTCACCTCTAAGCAATGCGGTATTGCCGCCAGTGCGCAGAGTGCTACATAAGAGGACAGTGAACACATAGAGGAACCGAAGAGGAACCAGTTACAAGTGGTGTCAGAGAATGGGCAAAAGAAGGATGCGAATACTGATGTGAAGAGAGATGCGTGAGAGTAGAGTAAAAATTTTGGCATGCAATCTTCAACTCTTAAAAATGTGCACCAATTTGTATTTAATATATTGGGCAAGAAGAGGCCAGCACAGAAAATGAGCACAAAAAGAATCACAAGAAGAAGCTGTGGTGGATAGGAAACTGAGAATTAAAAACAACCTTCTTCTTCACTTTTACAAAAATTCGTAATGACTTGTGAAATCCTGGGTTTGCCAAATAGAAAAGAAAGCATTAACGACGCCCTTAAAGAAAAAGTCAAAAACGGATTTCGCGAGTAGATGTTAAATTGGTTTTCTGACCAATGGAAGCGATTTGCGAGATCAAAAATACTTAGCGATTCAGCGCGAAAAATCTAAATGACTATGAAACACTTCGGTCAGTGTCAGACAGACAGTCACATGGAAGTAGCCGGACGACACACTAATGCATCGGGAGAAACCTCAAGTCGACTGGACGTAGGTCACGTCGCACATTCGTCCTCTTTTTCCTTCTTTCTCGTGTGCTGATTCCTTTTAATTCCTCTTCTCCATTCAAAGACATTCCTTCTAAACAAATGCTCATACATACATACATACATACATACATACTTGCGTACGCATAAACTCTTCCCAACAAATTACTACTATGAACATTTTTACAACTCTTGATACCCTAAACTTTCTAATTGAACCTTAATTTATACTAATTATTGTTATTCTATTCTTTTTAATAAATTTCTATTTTAACATGCAAAATGTATACCTTATTCTTCTACACTAATCCAAAACGTTCAAACCGACTGCTGAAAACCCTTTGATAATAACGAATAAATTGTAAGCTGTAGGGAGTTCGGTTATGTCTGACACAAGGACAAATCCCAAAAACATTAACCACACCCTATAGCTAGAAACTGACGCGGGATATCCTTTTCTCAATGAGGGCGTCTCTTAAGCCGTGGTAGGCAACCCATCTAGTTATGGTGTCACGATAAAAACACCCTTGGTAGCTCTAATGAATGATCAAGTATTCAACTACTGACAAGATTTCGAATCTCGGCCGACGCCGCAGAATGATGATGATGATGATGATGATAGCCTGAAAGTAAAAAAAAATGTGAACAATTTTGATCAAGTTCACCGAACTGTCTCAAAGAAGAATAAGAATTTCGACGGTAGATTTGTTGCTAACGAAGACTTTAAAACCAAATTTATCCTGCTATTTAACCCATATCTGAGTAAGAAGAGATGGATTAACATCTTTCCCAAGGGTATTTGTGCGTAACTGAATGCCACGAATTCGACTGAAGATCGAACTTGTCTCTCAGATTTCTCCTTCGGAGCCGATATCCATTACACTACAATACACACCTTTTAGAAGAAAAAAAAAATTCATGAGAACAGTTTCTCTCTAAAACTGGCAACTGGGTCCCACCCATTCACAGTCTGGTTAGCCAAATGCAGACGACAATTCTACTCCTGCAGCTTCCTCTCTCGCACTTCCCGCCTGTGGAACTCGCTCCCGTATTCTTGCTTTCCTGACGGCTACAACCTCCAGAAATTTAAATGCAAAGTCAATACTCATCTACTAACCACAGGCCTCTAGCTCTCTCCCCTACCCTGTATAAACTTCCCTTTCTCTCCACCTATGTATCTGTCATCGCACCTGCTTTCTCAGCTTTCAATTGTTCCTTTCTAACTAGTTTGTACTCCTCACTCTTTTCTAATTAATCTTTTTACAATTATGTAGCCCCCTGCACATCAGTGGCGTTTCTGCCTTGCTCGGGGTGAAATGATTAAAAAAAAAACACACACACACACAACAGCGTTTAAGAATAAACTTCCATGTATATGCTTCTCCTAACGCAAGTTTTAACCCCTTCAAATATTAGGCTAGCCATTATGTTCCCTACCTATTCTCACAATCAGCACATCTTATGCGTTCCTCTTACATTCCTATAATAACTTCATTTAGTAAATTCCTATGTTTTTTTATTCTTACACTATCCCACACTATTCTACACAAATATACACATACCAATCTCCAGCCTGATAAAAACCTTCTGATGATAACGATAATAATCTTCTGATAATTCCGAATGAATCCGTAAGCTGTAGCGAGTACGGTTATGTATGACACAAGGCCGAATTAATAAACATTAACCATCTCCCTATAGCTACTTAGATCGTTTCTTGCCAGGTTGTCTTCAAATCTAAATTTGCTTGTTTCGTTTTTCATACATACATCCATACATACGTACGCATAAGCTCTTTCCAACAAATTACTACTGCGAAAATTATGTATTTTATTTTATATTAGGCTAGCCATTCTCACATCTTATGCTTTACTCTTACATTCATATAATTACCTCATTCAGTAAATTCCTACCAGGAGTAGCTCTTGTGATTTTTCCTCGGTGAACAGAAAAAAAAAACCTTTAGAAACAATGTTGAATCGAAAAGCCGCGATTCCGTTGCGTAATCGTCATTTAAAATTGTAAATTTTTCATGAGTAATTTTAAATTTAATTTGGCTTTGTTATATTCTTTTACGCGCAAATACTCTTGGGAAATGTATGAGTCTATCTCTTCCACTAAATAGTAGGGACAATTCGGTCTTATATCCTTGGTTAGCAACCAGTTTATCACTGAAAAATCCGGCAACCTACAGCTTGAAAATCTGCCTAGTCAGTCATGAATCTATAAATCGAAAGAAACACGTTTGGCCCAGCTTGTATCACATAAGACACTTCACTGGATATTTAAATAAAGTTAATTTTATCTGAATCAAGCATTTCACCAGAAATGGTAAACGTTCACTTCTGCTTCACAGTGACTTGTAGTGACAAATTGGTTTTGCATGTCAACAATAAACGAACAAGACCAATTATCACAAAATGAAAAACCAGTCCAACACCAAACCCAGGGCTTCATTGCTAGAATCCATTGCTTTGTATTTGCCGGAATATTAAAAGTGTCATCCAAATTACTGTATCAGTAAAGGACCATCACTGCATAATTTTATCAGGTAAACGAGGCGTTACGTTGAATAGGAAGCGATTATTAAAGTGAAAATGCAATAATACACACATTTGCTTTTTCTATCTTTTTATTTTTTTGCATATATACAAATATACCATCCGCCCGTTCACTGAATGCTGCTGCCATATCTGGTCGGATGCTCCTACTATCTACCTAGGGGTCCTTGACAAAATCCCACAAAGAATCTGTAATGAGATCGACCCCGACTTGGCATCTCGAATACAGTCACTTTCTTACCGGTGCGATGTGGCTTCCCTGTGTCTCTTCTACAAATACTTTCACAGCTTCACCTCAGATGAAGTTAGCTCAAGGGTGCCCCTATCTATAAATTTACTCGAGCCACAAGTTTAGCAACTAGGTCCCACCCTTTTACTGTGAAACCAATAAATTGTAAACGCAAATTCTAATCCAGCAGCTTCTTCTCTCGCACTTCCCGCCCGTGGAATTCCCTTCCATTTACTTGCTTTCCTGACAGCTACAATCGCCAAGAATTTAAACGTAAAGTCAATACTTATCTTCTATCTCACTAACTTGCATCCTCTCTCTCTTTCTTTCTCTCTCTCTCTCTCTCTCTCTCTCTCTTGTGCTCCTTTCTTTGTCCACTCAACTCTCATCGGTATTCTCATCCTTCTCCTACCCTCTTCCTGATACCCTCTGTAACCTGACACTCTTTCTCATAACTTACCTCCAATGTAACACCCTTTTTCAACAGTGGCAGTAAAATGCCTTGGTTGTGGCCACACGATTATAAAAACAAAAAATATTCCTAGTTAAACGTAATGATTTTCCTGAAACAGAAATATTTAAAGGTTTTAGATTATACAGGAAATTTATATTAAAAATATAGAGTAAAATGTGTTCGTTGATTTATTATATATTAAGGAGTCTGAAAAGTTGATTAAATATAGGAACGGAGATTTGATAGAACATATTATTGGTGGTAGACGAGAGGAGTTTAATTCCCACAGCAGTAGACGAGATAACCGCAGAAAAATTGACTGTTGAATTCCGTCGAATAGATTGACGCCGACAGGGAGACAAGCCTCAGTTTCTGATTTCGTCGATAGAGGTGCCTTACTTGAATTTAATCGGACGCGACAGCCGCTTTTCTCGTGTATCAGAGTCAAATCACTTGTTCCCCCCCCCCAAAAAAAAATAATAGCGTGGAATTGAAAATTGGTAATAAATGAAATCTGACGTTTCGCAATAACTGTAATTAAAAAATAACATGATTCTATAAACGACAAATGACAAGTCCAGATCTTAAAGCTACTGCCATTGGCATTTACCCTCGCAGAGTTGATAGCCGTAATAGGCAACTGACAATGTACAGTGATTAAGCCTTTATTTCCATTATTCTTGTGTTCTTGTAAGGGATTACATTTCTGTCTGAACATAAAGTCTGAATATTTGCTTTCGGCTATTCTATTAGCCATTATAAAGCAGTTTTTTTTTATTTAAATTTCTTCTTAAATGAATACATATATTTTATATATTAGTTCATATTACAGTTGAATTCGTTGTGTTCCCTTTTGCCCAAATAACCTTCAGAAAAGTCTTAATCTGTCTCTTGTTCCACTAGCTATGTGTTAAATAGCAGGACAGATTGGGAACTATAGCCTTGGCTGGCAACCAGTCGACCACAGAAAATAATGGCAATTTACTACGTGAAAAAATTCTGCCCAGTCAGTCATATCTCTTTCAAGGCATGATCGCCCAAGGGAAAATAATGGCAACCAACTGCGGCAAAATATACTTCTCAGTCAGTCATGTCTCTTCTGAGACATGATCGTCCAAGCATGTATCACACATGGAACAACTGACTGAAGTTAATATGGGTTGAATAGCAGAATATACTGGCTCTATAGCGTTGGTTGGCAACCAGTCTACCGCAGAAAGTAATGGCAACCTACTGCTGGAAAATATACTTCTCAGTCAGTCATGTCTCTTCTGAGACATGATCGTCCAAGCGTGTATCACGCATGGAACTTAACTGATTGATGTTAATATAGGTCGAACAGCAGAATATATTGGGGTCTATAGCCTTGTTTGGCAACCAGTCTACCGCAGAAAGTAATGACAATCTATTGCAGAAAAATATTTTACCCAGTCAGACATGTCTCTTTCGAGACACGATAGCCCAAGCGTGTATCACGCATGGCACTTAACTGACTGACTATATAGATCCTATATATGACTTCAGTGTGACAGAAATGATTTTTATCATTTTTTCAAATACGGTCAGCATATTGTGGCCGTGTTCATAGCTGATGCTATTAGAGTGTTGCCTTTTTTACAATGATGGAAGCATGAATAATAATAATTTTAAAATCCGACTCTATTGAATTTATATTGTAAATAATAATATCTTTTTATAAAAAAATAGTACCCAGAAAATGTAAAGCATTATAGGGGAGATAATTCAGTATTTGGCATGTGAATATTAGTAAACAAAAAAAAAAAAGAAAAATATAACAGAAACATTATCCTCTACCGGATCGAAACAAAATCAATTAGTTCTAGTCATGAGACCAATTATCCCTGAAAGCTTCATCCAAATCAATCCTGTGGTTCTTAAGATATCCTGACCATGGGTAGACAGAGAAACAAACGAACAGACAAACAAAGCTGCATACAATACCTCCACCTCAAGGCGTAATAATATTTAGATGTTAATATTTACATTTGCTTTTACTACCGAATCATATAATAATTCTGCTTGTTCCTTCCTTAGTTACTTCGTTCCTCCGTCCGTTACGCCACTGAAGAAAGATAAAACACTTAACTGACCGTTACCCGAAGGACCGAGCGGAGACTTCAAAAACACTCCTAACAAACGAACACACACACACGTATATACGCACAAAACTCTTTTTGGCAATAACTGCTATGAAAATTTATGTACCAACCAAAAGACATTACTTTTATTTGTAAAAAAACCTTAATTGATATATATATATATATATATATATATATATATATTAATGCAGGTTTCATTGAATAATATAGACGAGTTTTCTCTATTAATTTTGTGTAGGATCCGTTCATACCGTCTGATATACTTGATGGTGATGTCGTTGAAAGACAACAAAAAATCACAGTATTTGTTGAATTTTTTATCGGGTCTAAGCTTTCGGCTCACATAAGCCATTATCAAAGAGTAAATATTAACACACAGTAAACATAGAACATTTAAGCTATTAACAATAAAGATAATTGAATTGAAAATATAAAGGTAGTATTTTCAAGGTTAGACATGTAGAAATTACTAAAAATCGGACCAAGCACTGAACCCATGGAGACTCCGTTACGTTGTATATATATAGTGTTGTTTGGATCAACAAAAGGCACTTCAGTAGTATAAGCTAGTAGAATTTTTCTTAGGATGTTGGGATTAATTTTGAGTGGGGGTAATGAAGGATTACTGTAAACATTTCTTATAATTATATCAATAGTTTCACTGACGGGTACATTAGTAAAAAGGTTTTCCACATCAAGTGAATCTATGATTTCATTATTAGGTTTTTCACTCTTGAGGATTTGGATTGCCTCTAGGGTTGACTTTATGCTGTATTTACTCGGAAGGTAGGCTGTATTTACTCGGAAGGAAGCTGGTTAATATGTTTAGTTAACTGGTATACAGGAGTAGGAATTTGGGATATGATAGGGCGGAGAGGATAGTTAGGTTTATGAGTTTTTATGGTTCCGTATATGTAACCAGGTTTATAGTCACCAATAATTTTAGGGAGTTTTAAGGAATTCTGATCAGCGTTGTTGGCACTAATAATATATATATATATATATATATATATATATATATATATATAAATGTTGTTTCTATACACAATTTATATAAGTTTATATAATTGTTAGAATTATTGTTACCGTTATTTGAAACAAAAAGAAAAATTTTATTAGTTTAAAACTAAACAGAAGCA
Organism: Ascarosepion bandense; assembly: GCA_037127315.1. Lineage (NCBI taxonomy): Eukaryota > Metazoa > Mollusca > Cephalopoda > Sepiida > Sepiidae > Ascarosepion > Ascarosepion bandense. The sequence goes on from JBBBDQ010001096.1 coordinate 1,739,891, forward strand.
CAAGTTTGGATATAAATTTAGATAAATTTCGTAGGTTAAGATATTAAAAGAAATTTCTATCCTCTGATTTGTTTAAAAATTTAATTGAAAATAATTCAAAAATCAAATAAACTCTACCAATTTTCCTGTTTTTTTATAGATTTTTTTTATTTATAGGGCATGCTATATATGTGCACTCAATTTTTTGTTTATATCTGGAAACCAAAATACATATTTTTATAATGGTTATTTTTTCAATAATCTGAGATTTCTCGCAGCAACATGAATTTTAATTGGATGTGAAAAGTCGACCGAAAAGCCCGCTAGCACGTGATATATTTGTGATGTCTTCATTGCTAGGCCTCACTTCTCCTATGTTGTTAGGTATCGCAGGTTCAAATCCTGACGAATGACACACATTTTCGTAACAAATTCCTCGTAAAAAAATCAGGCCGGTATATATATAATATGATGTTTGATAAAAAAAACAAAATATCTATTTAAATGTAAATATTGATTAAAGATAATGTTCACTCAAGCAAATAAATGAAATGTATCTATATGTAAAAATGAAAAATATGCCTGTAACTTAAATCTATCTATCTATCTATCTATCTATATATATATATATATATATATATATATTAAAAATTATAGTTTAGAACATGTACAAATTATTATCTACTACAAAGCGTAGATTTTTTTTCGACATTGAAAGGACAAATGAAAGGACTATTTACGCTCTTACACACTGGAAGAATGGTAGACTTTGAAAAACAGTAGCTACTCTGTCATCTACGCATCGTTCATCCAGCAATAAATTAGAACACACTCAGCTATTGGGCGTGTATAATGATAATACACACGCAAAAAAGTCTGCCTCTTTCTACCGAGCGCCCGTAGCTTAGATGTAGAATCGGCGACTGACACCAATTCAGTCAGGTTTCAATCCTGTGTAAAAAGAAATCGGCTGTCTAACCGTACTGATGTGCTGTGATACAGCGAAACAGATCTGTCTGCGGATGACTATATATATATTATACTTTAGAACATGTAAAAATTACAATAGTTTCCATATTGAAAGAACAATGTCTCATCAGGTAGTTAATAATGATAGAAATAAACGTTATTTTTGAAAAATAAAGTTTAATTCTTATATATTTTTCATGAAACAAAGAATTATATAATTATTTAATTTGTTATATTGGCACCAGTGAATTTCTATTTTCGTGTTCTACTTTTCAATGTTCTTAAATTTGCGTTCTATGAATAATTCCTATGTTTGTGTATATGATTTCATCATTTTTTTTTATGACAAAGGATTTAGTTTTAAACAATGTAAGAAACGTCTGTATGGATCTGCAATTGACTTCAAGCCAAAGTTAGAAATTTCATTTTTTTTGCCGTTTCTATTGCCTCAACCACACTTTTTTCCTTCTGTGCATTTTCCCATTTTTTCCTTCATAGTCAACCCACACGTCATTTGACCGATATATGTCTACCATTTATTTCTGCCTAAATTGAAAATTTCTCTCTCTTAGCCGTTTCCATTGGATCTTTCCTCTTGTTTCTTTCTTTCTTGTTTTCCTATTTGCTTTTTATTTCCTCTGTGTCTCTACCTTTCCTCTTTCTTTTCAATTTTTTGATTTCTCTTTTTGCTTTCTCATCTTTTCTACCTTCTTTCTTTTTTCCCCTCTTTTTTCAATACACTTTTACCGCGTACAAAAACATTTCTAAAACTAAAAGGAAGTTAGTTTAAAAAAAAAACCTTTATTACCATCATTATTAACTATCTGATGAGACATTGTTCTTTCAATGTCGAAACAAAATGTACAATTTTGTAGTAGATTGTAGTTTGTACATGTTCTAAAGTATAATTTATAATAAATATTCATTGTTTATTTTTGCTTGAGCACTGTTTTGAATTGATGTTTTGAAACTTGCAGTTATTTTCCTTGTTCCTTATTGATTTATATATATATATATATATATATATATATATATATATATATACATTGATGATTTGAAACTTGCAATTACTTTCCTTGTTCCTTATTCATTATATATATATATATTCATATATATATATATATATATATATATATATATATATATATATAATTAAATTTTTTGTAAATTTGAAATACATTGCGACACAGATTTTTCTATGTTTTAAGTTTTCTACATCGTCATCAGGCAATGTTAGATCATAGTTGTGAAAATTAAATTTTAATTAAAAAACAAATTTTAATAAAATGATTATATTATGCTCTAGAATATTCATTGCATTGAGCAGTTTTTAAAAAAAAAAAAAGATATATATCGGAGAACTCGGAATTGGAAAACTGTTGGTTCTCTATAGCTGGATATATATATATATATATATATATATATATATATATATATATATATCAGAAATTATAACATGAATATGTTATAATATCACTGGTTTTGCTCTAAAGTCTGGATTATGGTCTTTAAATAAAACATATGCTTCTTTTGTTTTTAACTTACTAACACGGTCACTATTGAATAATTTGTCGATTATAGATTTACCAATGTGGTTAATGTTATGGACCAGACTCAGATTGGTAGTATTGCTAGTATGTATTTTCTAATAGCATTTGGTTAAGGTGTTTTAACTAGGGTGTCGTAAACCTTAGGGCATACTTTAGAAAAGTTTGCGGTTGTGTCCGATTTAACATAGATATCATCGGATCTATTTATGTCCTTAACAATATTATCCAAATGTTTTTGGAAAGAATTCTTTTTCTTAAGGAAGGTCAACCCAGTAATGATTTCCATCAGGTCATTCCCGAATCCAGAAAGCGCTCGCTTCGATAATTGGTGCCGTTTTTAAGTTTTAAAGCCGAATTTTTCTTGATTATGTACATGGTCCTGTTCAAGAAGAAACAAATGAGGATTCCATCTCATTCTTCTGATGAGGTATTCGGTTTGTAGAACCAGCCTGGCTAAATATTCCCGTTTGTTTGTAGTCACAGTATTTTTAGAGATATTGCGAAATTAATCTTTTCCATAGGATAAAAATTGAGTAGATAGTGCTCAACTGTAAAAGGAGCTGATATCAAAGTATAGGGTACGTATGGATGAATATTGCGTATCCAAAGAAACACTATTCTTTAAAAAGTGCTCAGTACGAAGTAGAGCCAAGAATATTTATTCTGAAATTATAGCATGAATATGTTATAATATAATTTATATATATATATATATATATATATATATATATATATATATATATATATGATGTTTAGAACGGCTCATGATTGTCTTTTATATTTAACAGTATATGTTTAGAATATTATCTGCTGTTTCGATACACTATATATATATACATATATATATATATATATATATATATATATATATATATATATATATATATATTGTAATGAACTTAACCACAGTAAGTCAACACTATTAATAACAGTCTAAATATCCGAAAATAATGCTAACTAACAGTAATATGAATCGTCTTGTAACCCGGCGAGGACCCCCCTCGTGGGTTAAATAAAGGGGGAGAAAAAAAGAAACAAACAGCGCACAAGAACAATACGTCTCGTGCTCGTTTGAAAGAAAAAAAACAAAGACAGCAAATCGCTCGATACGAAAGAAGGAAAGTACGAAAGTAGAGCAGCATACAATACAAAAATCTAGAATTGAGCCACCACCTTCCGTGGTTTCACACGAACGGTTCTTCTTGCCCTGAAGAACCGTTCGTGTGAAACCGCGGTAGGTGGTGGCTCAATTCTAGATTTTTGTATTATATATATATATATATATATATATATATATATATATATAAACTCTTGACAGGATAGAAAATGTAATCAAGTAAGAATAGCTATATGAAGAAAAAGAATGTGCAATATTTGATATCGTTTTCGCATACAAATATTTGGTTTGGTTAGACAAAATAAATATAAACTGAACTTCCTCATTTTGACTGATGTTATGAAGCACTTGATTGTCCGTTCTGCACGCTGATTTGATTAGGGAAACTCAAGCTTCGACGGCTTTGTATTCCAAACATTTTCAGAGTCCAGTACATTTTTCTGAGCCTGCAAGCTGCTCCCGTGCTTCTGATAATTGTAGATTTGGTCAGTAAACCAATAATCCGCCCATCTGTAAAAAAAAATGTATCTACAAATGTCGAATAGCGTGTGTCTTTTCTCCAGAGAATTTGTAACTGAATGACGATCCTGTTCTTGCTTCATTGTTCACATTTGTCGTGTCTTCAAAAATAATCTTTATGCTCTTCCATAAATTGTGCTCATCCAGAAAAAAAAACAAACTTATAACCCTTTGACAACGTAACAAGCATGTCGATTTGGCAGATCTAAAATTTCTAACTTCTCTTCATTTTTTTCTTCAAAAGAATCCCTTAATATTCCTAATCTTGCGATCAAAATGCAATGACTTATTTTATTTCGTTTTTAAGTTTAACAGCTTTTTCAGTTGTGGAATTCCCTTCTCTTTACTTGTTTTCCCAACGGCTACAATCTTAAAGAAAAAGTCAATACTTATCTTCTGTCTCACTAACTTGCATCCTCTCTCTCTCTCTCTCTCTCTCTTTCTCTCTCTTGCTTCTTTCTTCCTCCACTCAACTCTCATCAGTATTCTCATCTTTCTCCTACCCTCTTCCTGACACCCCCTCTAACCTGTCACTCTTTCTCATAACTTTTCTCCTATGTAACACCCTTTTTTCAACAGTGGCAGTAAAATGCCTTGGTTGTGGCCACACGATTATAAAAACAAAAAATATCATTCCGAGTTAAACATAATGATTTTCCAGAAACAAATATTTAAAGGTTTTAAATTATACAGGAAATTTGTCGATTTGGATCTGAAGTTTCTAACTTCTCTTCATTTGTTCTTCAAAAGAAACACTTAATATTCACTTGTGATCAAAATTTGAGTGAGAAGCATGGAATCGGAAGGAATTTCCAAAAATGAGAAGTGCGATTAAAGAATATGTTGTCATAGAAAATATGGCTACGTCTAGTCAGATCGGATGTGCGTTGTGGTACAGTGGATATCGACTCGGAACGAGAAACCAGGGAGCTGGGTTCGAATTCCAGTTGGATCCATTGTATTCACTTACGCGCACTTGGGAAAGGTATTAATCCGTCTCTTCCTTCCAGTTATGGGTTAAATAGCAGGACAGATTGGGTTCTATAGCCTTGGTCGGCAACCAGTCTAGCGCAGAAAGCAATGGCAACCTACTGCGGGATAATCTTCTGCCCAGTCAGTCATGTCTCTTTCGAGACATGATCGCCCAAGCGTGTATCACGTATGGCACTTAACTGACTGACTAGTCAGATCAACTGTAAGTTTCTAAGATCCCGATGCCTGGTTAGTAATGCGCTTAAATTAATAAAGTCAAAGAGTCATAGCGAAGAGCAGCTTCCAATAATTACCGTAAAAGTATTTATAGAAAATACACAGAGAGACAACCTTACGGCGGTGGAAAACTGGCCTCCAGATCAGGTTGGTTGGTTTGTTTTGTTTTTATGGCATATCAACCCCTCGGCGGGTTATTTATTGCCAACTAAATTTTATTTATTTATTGCTGGTAATACCTTTTTTTTCTTTCAACAATTTATTGTTGTTTTTATATTAGTTTTGTGTCTAGTATGCTGAGAGAAGTCAGATGAGAAAGAAAGAGAAGTAACGTTATAATAATACAATAATAATACAATAACAATAATAATAATAATACAATAATAATAATACAATAATAATAATAATAATTAATAATAATAATACAATAATAATAATACAATAATAATAATAATAATTAATAATAATAATACAATAATAATAATACAATAATAATACAATAATAATACAATAACAATAATAATAATACAATAATAATAATACAATAATAATAATAATAATTAATAATAATAATACAATAATAATAATACAATAATAATAATAATAATTAATAATAATAATACAATAATAATAATACAATAATAATACAATAATAATACAATAACAATAATAATAATAATACAATAATAATAATACAATAATAATACAATAATAATACAATAACAATAATAATAATACAATAACAATAATAATAATAATACAATAATAATAATAATAATTAATAATAATAATACAATAATAATAATATAATAATAATAATAATTAATAATAATAATACAATAATAATAATACAATAATAATAATAATAATTAATAATAATAATACAATAATAATAATACAATAATAATACAATAATAATACAATAACAATAATAATAATAATACAATAATAATAATACAATAATAATACAATAATAATACAATAACAATAATAATAATACAATAACAATAATAATAATAATACAATAATAATAATAATAATTAATAATAATAATACAATAATAATAATATAATAATAATAATAATTAATAATAATAATACAATAATAATACAATAATAATACAATAACAATAATAATAATAATACAATAATAATAATACAATAATAATACAATAATAATACAATAACAATAATAATAATAATACAATAATAATAATACAATAATAATACAATAATAATACAATAATAATACAATAACAATAATAATAATACAATAATAATAATAATAATAATGATACAATAATAATAATACAATAATAATACAATAACAATAATAACAATAATAATACAATAATAATAATACAATAATAATAATACAATAATAATACAATAACAATAATAATAATACAATAATAATAATACAATAATAATGCAATAATAATACAATAACAATAATAATAATAATACAATAATAATAATACAATAATAATAATACAATAATAATACAATAATAATAATACAATTACTTACAACAATTCTCTCATGTCGTAGAGAATGCATAAAAGCAGGTAGATTGCACTTCAAACAGTATCTGTCTGTAATTTACTATTGTCTACGAAAGCATTTTGTTATTAACCAGAACCATTTTTGTTGGTTGGTTTGTTTTGTTTTGATGGCATATCAACCTCGGCGGGTCATTTATTGCCAACTAAATTTTATTTATTTATTGCTGGTAATACCTTTTTCTTTGAACAATTTATTGTTGTTTCTATATAAGTTTTGTGTCGAGTAATACTTTTTTCTTTTCGAGTATCAAGATTCATTGGGATTTGTTTTTTTAAAGGTCAGGGTTGCCAAGTCCTACCCATGTTATTTAACCCATAACTGGAGGGAAGGGACGGATTAATACCTTTCTAAAGGGTACCATTGCTTAAGTGAATGCAGGGTATTCAATTGGAATTCGAACTCAGCTCACCGATTTCTCTTTCCGAGCCGATATCCACTGCACCACAACGCACATCCGTCGCTTACAGCATCTGCTATTCCCAAGCGGTCACCCATCCAAGTACTGACCAGGCTCAACGCTGGTTAACTTCGGTGATCGAGCGAGAACCGGTGTATTCAACGTGATAAGGCCGTAAGTCTCCAGATCAAGATCAATCATATTAATGGTTCTTATTTATTTTATCAAGATGCCAGTGGTAATTACCAAGGCCATAGGCCCTAATATAGCAGCAATAATGTAAGTATGGATGAATGGTAGACTTATAGATACGTGAGATAGAGTCTGTTAAGAAGAAAATGTCTCGCAGATCACAATGAACCATATTTCTTAGCAACTGAACGAACAATGGATTCAATATCGTCTTTCCACTTCTTGTCAGCTGGGAACGTCCACCTGAGAATTTGCAACAAGCCATCTCTTGCTCCAGTTAACAACGGACTTGAGGTCATTTTGGACATCGACTGTTATTTTGACCTTGTTGGAAAGATCACCCTTACTATCGAGGCAGGAGCAAAGGGTTGTGACATGAATGTAGATACAAATTTGCTACTAAGTATGATGGAGATTAAAATGTTTTAGAAACTTAAAGTGGGCCAGGTAGTACAATGTCAGGAATTTTGTGCTTATAAAATCCAAGATGGGAAGCATCTTAGAGTGAATAAATTAGTCTATAATGATGTTTAAGTACGTATCATGTTCTCACGGATAAAACGAAAAAAAATCCTTTAAATCTGATTTTTTTAAAGTGGATTTAATCTAGCGCACGGTAGCCCAATTAAGACACATTAATATCACGTTACAAACTTATATATATATATATATATATATATATATATATATATATATGTGTGTGTGTGTGTGTGTGTGTGTGTGTGTGTGTGTGTGTGTTTGTGTGTGTGTTTTGTTGTGTGTGTATTTTATTTTACTCTAGAATTGAATAGTTACATTTTCGACATCTCACATCTCAAAAAAATTAAATTAAATAAAAAAAAAGAACTTCAACATCCAAATAACATTAATCGCTTGAAAAGAGACAAGTGGAAGGTGAGGGCAAAGATCTACCCGATTATTGAAAACCGTAAGAAACCCAAGTCATTATGATTTTTTTACGTTCCCACATTCAAGAAGCAATCTATTTTGGGCGAACATAGTCGGATTCAATCAGGCATGTCTCGCTATATTGTCCTGTGAACCTTACACAATTAATTTGAATTTACGCCCGAACGGGTGTCTAATAAAATTTTAGAGGAAAAGAAACTGTTTAAAAAATGTAAAAATATGTACTGACGAAAAAACAAGAACGCAACACCAGGAATATAGAACTGAAGACTAGTTGATACTTTTAATTATTTAATCACCAAACAAGGTGATAAAGCCACTACAGCGTAAAGGGTGACTTCGTCTGATAGACAAATGTGGGGTTTTAAGGTATTGTTTAATGTTTGGTTATAGTGAAAAGGTTGATTAATGAAAATGGTTTGTTTATATTCTTTTTTTTATTTCAGAAAACTGAAAATGTCTTCTAGTTTTGTATTCAAAAATATAAAAAAAGATAACAGACACTCAAACAGACAGAAAGAAAGATAAAAAAGAAAGAAAGAAGGAAAGAGCGAAAGGGTGAAAAACACGAAGACGAAACAACTGATGGAAATTAAAAATGAAACAGACAGACAAAAAGAAAGAAAATACAATAAAAAAGAAAGAATAGTGAAAGAAAAATCTCTGAATCGTTCGACGCAGATTAAAAGGAAAACAAAAATATATAAAAGAAAAGAAAAAAGAAAGTAAACGAACAAAGATTTTGTGTTTTGTTTAACGGCATATCAACACCTCTATGGGTTATTTAATGCCAAAAAGCTTGTGTTTTAAGGTATTTTTATTTTATATTTGATTATAGTGGAAAGGTTGATTTAGTCAGAATTTAATGAATTTTTTTTGGTTTTTATTCTTTTTTATTTTAGAAAATTGAAAATATCTTTTAGTTTCGTATTCAAAAATGTTTTGTTAAGAATAATTTCTTTTATTTCAAAAATGGTATCGTTTTTTTTTCAAAGATGTATATATTTCTATAAAAGTCTATTTTTATACTTTCATAGTGTTTTGACCCCATATTGGGGGTTAGCTATTTGCCCATAGCTGGGACCCTAACAGGTGCTACCACTCCGGGTCAAAGTGGAGCTGGGAACAACAGCAATTAAGAGGTGGTTCCATGTCCCTCACAACCTCCGAATCAGAGGACTTGCTGCCGGTTTCAGTTTACCGTCATACCCAGGACCCCCAAATGTTCTAACCTTTGTACCTATTTTGACTGTGCTATCTCCACTAACACCTGTTCTGCCATCCATTTACTTAAGCTCATCCTTCTTCTTCTATGTGCTATGTTCCTTCAGGATGTTGAAAATCATGGCTCTCCACAATGTTCTTTTCTTTGTAATTAATAATACATTTTTTCGTTGTATGGCTAAGTCTTGAAGGCTATCACAGTGCGTTTAGAAAAATAAAGGAAGGTAAGGAAGTTGTTGGGTATTACCTATTTATTATACATTAATATTTTGAGATAAAAATCTCATCGTCAGAATGGCAGGAGAGCTTGTTTTCGAGTTCCGTGTCTTTCAACGAATGGTCATTCTTGGCTGCTGCTGCTGTCATTAATTGTAGTGAATGTGTGTGTATGTTTGTGTGTATGTGTGTGCCAGTATGTTAGAGCATGTATGTGTGTGTGTGTGTGTGTGTGTGTGTGTGTGTGTGTGTGTGTGTTTATGGTATATATGTATGTGATTCGTAGTTGGCGCCGTTTTACGGTTTGATGATATCAGTCCGCTTTAATTTGTGGTTTATATAAGTATGCGTTGACCTGACCGATAGTTTAACTTTTGCCAAAGTGGTAGAGGGCTTTGTTTTATGACCTGGTGCTATATATATATATTTTCTTTTTGGTCTCTCTTCTAAACCTTGTTCTACCATTCTTTACTGAAGCTCATTCTTCTTCTTCTTCTTCTTCTTCTTCTTCTTCTTCTTCTTCTATGCGCCGTGTCTCTTCACTACGTCGGCGATAACAGCCCTTCACATTTTCCTAACCATTATAGTACTTCATATAGTCCATCTTTTTGTTATCTGATTCTGTCCTAAAAAGTAAATATTTTCTTTTCTGTGTCTCTACTGATCCCTGTTCTGCCAACCATTATCACAAGCTATATTTCCTCTCTGCTGTGGGCATCAAATTTTCCAAACATTCTTTCTTTATTTTCTAATAAATTTTAGCAGTTTCTTTCTGATGATAAGTATATGCGTCATTTTTTGTTTTCATTATCACTCAATTTACGTCGTGTTCAGTTCATGGTTTTCTCAGAATCCTTCTGTAGACCACATTCCGACTGACTCAAAGTTCTTCTTCATCTGTAATGTGATTGGGCAGTCACTACCATACAAGAGAACTGATATTACGTAACAGTTCAGTACTCTTTTCTTTGTTTCTATTAAATTTCATTTTCTTAATAATTTCCTAAATCATTTTTTCACTTCGGATGTCGGTGTCGCATTTTCTCTCCTTGTTAAAGCAATTTCGAATTATTAAAATTTTTGCACTTGTTAAATTTTGGCACCTTCAATTTGTAATTTTCATGTTGGACTCATTCTGTTAGCAACTATATATTCTTTTTTTTTTTAATGGTTTCACCCAATAGAGAGTAAACGTTTAAGCAGGAGAAGAGCGACGAAAATGATGAACCTCTTACATGGAGTATCAGGGAAAGAGCAAAAGAAGGATGGGGACATAGGTGTGAAGACAGTTGGGAAGGTAGAGAGAAAGGAAAGGAACAAGACACATAGGGTGATGGAGAGAGAGAGAGAGAGAGAGGAGGAGGGTGAAGAGAAAGATGAACCAGTTATCTGGGGTGTCAGAGAAAGAGCAAGAGAAGGATGGGAACACATGTATGAAGACAGTTTCGAAGGTAGAGAGAATGGAAAAGAACAAGATATACAGGGTGATGTATAAAGAACTGGAGTCAGTTTAGACAGGAGGAGAATGAAGAAAAAGACGAACCAGTTACAGACGGTGTCAGAGAGAGGGAAAGAGAAGGATGTGAACACAGGTGGGAAGACAGTTGGGAAGGTAGAGAGAAAGGAAAGGGACAAGACACATAGAGTGATGGTGAGAGAGAGACAGAGAGAGAGGAGAGTGAAGAGAAAGACGAGCCAGTTACTGGGGGTGTCAGAGAGAGGGCAAGAGAAGGATGGGAACACAGGTTTGAAGACAGTTGGGAAGTTAGAGAGAAAGGAAAGGGACAAGACACATAGGGTGATGGAGAGAGAGAGAGAGGGGAGAGTGAAGAGAAAGATGAACCTGTTACAGAGAGTATCAGGGAAAGGGCAAAAGAAGGATGGGAACAAAGGCGTGAAAACCGTTGGGAAGGTAGAGAGAAAGGAAAGGGACAAGACACATAGAGTGATGGTGAGAGAGAGACAGAGAGAGAGGAGAGTGAAGAGAAAGACGAGCCAGTTACTGGGGGTGTCAGAGAGAGGGCAAAAGAAGGATGGGAACAAAAGTGTGAAGACAGTTGGGAAGGTAGAGAGAAAGAAAAGGGACAAGACACATAGGGTGATGGAGAGAGACAGACAGAGATAGAGACAGAGAGGAGAGTGAAGAGACGGACGAACCAGTTACAGGGGGTCTCAGAGAGAGGTCAATAGAAAGATGGGAACACAGGTGTGACGACAGTTGAAAAGGTAGAGAGAAAGTAAAAGATATAGAGGCTAATGTGGAAAGAACTGGGGTAAAGTAGATAAGAGATGGGTATTGACATTGCATTTAAATTCCTGGAGGTTGTAGCCGTCAGGAAAACAAGAATATGGAAGGGAGCTCCACAGGCGGGAAGTGCGAGAAAAGAACCTGGTGGAGTAGAATTGTCGGCTACATTTGGTTGATCTAACTCTAAATGGGTGAGACCTTGTTGTCAGTCTGGTTGCACGAGTTAATTCTTGTGGCGGGGGCAACAGTGACTTAAGTTCGTCAGAGCATAAACCATGAAAATGTTTGTAGAATAGACAGAGGGAAGCCACATCCCGCTGGTGAGAAAGTGTCTGGAGTTGAGCCGCCAGGTCTAGACTGATCACATTCTCCTTGTGTCTATACAAAAGACGCTTAGTTTTTTTTTCTTTTTTTCTTTTGTTTTATTGTAAATTCATACTATCATAAAATTTCTGGAACATATGGTAAGAAAAGAGAGTTGGGAGAATTTAACACTGACAGTACAGTGAAAGCAAGTGGAAGACCAACAGGTAATCTGCTTGCCACGTCCTGTGGGCGTACTTATACGTCTAATTGAAATATATATTAGCCGCAGTTGACGTATATATTAGTCGGTCTCCGTCGGTCAGGGTATATGCCATGGGTAGCATCCTAGTTGTTTGTTTGACTTGATTGGCATCTGTGATGCAGGAATGACAGTGTTTGTTGCAGAGACTGCATTTATGTTCTGTTGCTGGTCTGTCGGAGCTGTCATTTTACTTCCTGTGAACCCGTCTCTCCATGGCGACATGTGTCAGTTGCTCCACCCTTTGATTTAAGTTGTTGGGCCAGGGTTCCTCTTCATTTGATCCGGTTGACTGCTACGCTCTTCCATGATTCCTTGTTGATGACCACAGCTTTGATATCGCGTTTTATGATGTCACGATACCGCAGTTGTGACCGTCCAGTGAGTCTTCTTCCCTTGTGCGCCTCCCAACACGTGTTTGGACGAACTCCAAGATGGCAGTGTACAACGCCTGTGTCATCAGTACACTGATATATAGCAGTGAGACATGGACCACGTACGCCAGGCAAGAGAGGCGTCTAAACACCTTCCATGTGAGAAGTATCCGATGTATATTGGGAATCTAATGGGAAGACAAAGTGTCAAACACTGAGGTCCTGTCTCGAGCCGGTATGTCTACCATGTTCACTCTCCTTAAACAGCGCAAACTCCGCTGGCTATGCCATTCCATCGCATGCTAGACGGTTGCATTTCAAAAGACTCCTGTATCTAGCATGTAGCCTCAGCGTTTGTGGTATAGACTATTTAACTTTTTTAAATTATTTCAATCCAAACAAGAAAACAGTTCCACTAAGGCGAAAGAGTTTACTGAGAGTGAAAGTGAATGCAAAAACTTTAAGAAGATGTAAGGAGAAATTACAATAAATTAAGAGATTTCACGAAGACAGATTATGGTAATTGAAGTTGCATTTACATTTTTTTAAAGATTTTTGGTGGTGTGAAACGGGTAATTAAAAGTAAGTTCCACAGAAGAGACGTGCCAGAAAATAAAGTATTAGTATAGAACATCTGGCTATTTTAACAGTAAAACAGTGAGACCTAGTTTCCAATCTGGCAAAACGCTTAAATTAATAAATTCGAAGGTTCAAATTGGAAAGCTCTTCAGAAAAAAAAATTGCTGTGAAATATTTGTAGAAAAGACAGATGGTGAGAAAGTAACCGAGGCCGAGATGCAAGATCAGGGTCGATTATATTACAGACACTTCATTCAATGCGTAAAGAATCTCGTGTCAAAACTAGACCAGATATGGCAGCATTATCCAGTGCACGGAAGAGTAGTAGATTGATAATTGCGCAAGGTGGAAGCAACTTTTTTAGAAGTGCACCTAACAATTATTTCAATAGAATTAATATCAGGAGAAAACGTGATTCCAAGAAGTTACCATGAGTTGCTCTCCTGGAGGCTAGCATCAGTCATACCGATGGAAAGCAAAAATTATTATCTGTGCTGATTAAATGAAATTAAGTTAAATACCATTCGTGACACTCGCTTGGAAAATGACATCACTAAGTTGGTGGTAGATTTTACCGCAGTAGGTTGCCATTACTTTTTGCCGTACACTAGTTGCTTGCCAAAGCTATAGAAACTAATCTGTCCTGTTACTTAACCCATAGCTGGAAAGAAGAGACAGATTATTACATTTACCAAGAGTATTTGCGCGTCAGTGAATGCAACGAATTTAACTAAAATTCGAACTCGAATCCTCGTTCCGTGCCGATATCCACTGCACCCCAACGCACATATCCACTTGTTGTAATGGAAGAACCTGTCTCCCCCTATCAATGGACTGTCACCCATTTTAAATACACCAAGCAGTAGATTACGAGGGAACTGATGACCGGAAGACGACCAGGAACGGACGGAAGTACACTACGCTCCATTTTTGTACATAGTGACTATTGTGTGGACTCTTAATATTTGTAACTTTAGTATAATAAACCTTATTGTTGATTTAATAGTGTGTTCCTTAGTCTTTACCACTCGGACTAACCAATCACCTATTTGTATCGTATTTTCACGACACAGCAACGCTCAATATAGTTGCAGTATAAACCACAGTTGGTCTCTGTGGGTGTTGACAAACACTGATGTGCATGAGCAGGCGTCTGTAATGGAGATTAGCTAGACGCCCGAGTAGACAGTCATCTTTGGATATGAGTGGCAAGTCATACATATATAATTAAGAAATGTCTCGTTTGCATCGGAGATTAAATAGCCGTCCTATTAGACAGTCATTATCCGATACGAGTCGCTAACCATACATCCATACTCTATCATAGGCAGAAAAATCACATCGAACCACCTGTTTTTTGTTTTTGTTTAATAGTTTCTTTTCTACCAAGACTCGGATGCAGATGTCCATTCCAGGAGTTTTGTTTATCTGCAACCGACAATGTTTAAAAGCTAGTCGAGTGTGGAGTTGGAAGAGAAGTTACGAGAAAAGCATTCTGCTTCATCTGCTTCATCTACAGTATTTCATATTGATTCGAGAAGAGAGACTGAGAATTCGCTCTTATTTCAGTACACTCTTTCAGAGCTGCCGATGAGATCTAAAACAAATTTGAGAGCCTATAAGGTGTCACATTCTATCAGTGAATAATACCTTTACCTTTTTGAAAACACGCTTACACCCATTACGAGAGGTTAGTAATAAGCGTCTGTTATAATCATGAGATCTGTCGTTATTCATTTGGGCCATAGTCACTGAACAGGAAATCGAGAACGAAGGAGAAGATTCCGGTTTCAATTGATATTTAATGTTGATATTCGTAATTTAACAAGACAAAAGATGTAAATGTTGATATGTCCAAGCAACGAAGAAGAGAAACCACGAGAGATATGTCTGAAGTTAAAATTGTTATTATTAATATTGTTATTTTCATCTTATGATTTTTCTGATATAGCCACGCTAGCTAAAATGTCTTTGAAAAGATCTAAGGCAGGCTGTGGTGTGTAGTTATGGCAAAATTTCATTTGTTTTTCTATCAACCATGTTATCACTAGTGTTAAAGTGACAAAGTTCTTCTTAGTTTGTTGACCGTACTTAACAAATGTTTGAACATCTCTTAAGCTGGGGTTTCCAGGAATTCTTTCAATGTGTTGTTTGTTTGTTTGTTTGTTGTTGTTTTTTTACCATTCCAAGTACACCTACCATTCCAAGTACACCTACCATCACGGGTACTATTCTTGTTTTCGATTTCCACATTTTTTTAAATTTCAATTTCCAGGTTTTCATATTTTGATAATTATTATTATTACGTTGTCATTTTTCTTCTTATTTTGATTTCTGCTATGGTCGCACTACCTACCAAGTCTGCGGGAAACCTATGCCATTTCATGTTTTTTCTCTCTCCACTAACATCCTTAGAGTTACATAGAAAGAATTTCCCTTAGTGTGTGGGCTGTACTTAACAAGACAATTTTTTATATATCTCTTAAACTGGGATTTCCAGGGATTCGTTCAATGTGTTTTTTTTTGTTTTTTTGTTTTTTTTTTGTTCCATTCTTTTTATCATTTCAAGTGCACCTACTATCTCTGGCACGATTTTTGTTTCCAATTTCCACATTTTTTTCTATTTCAATTTCCAGGTCTTTATATTTTGACAGTTTTTCAAATTCCTGGGTTGCTATGTTACAATCCACTGGACAAGCCATATCAATTAATAGACAAGTTTTTTCTTTCTGGTTTTTAACAATAATGTCCGGCCTATTTGATTCATTTTTTCTGTCTGTGTAGATGGTGTAATCCCATAGAATGGTGACATCTTCTATTTCTGTAACAGGTGCTTTCTGGTGTTTAAACGAGTGTTTGTTTACATATTTTCCATGGTGTTTGCACACTCCTGTCAAGTCTCGCAGCTTTGCCCTCTCGGCAACTCCGACCATGCTGTTGTCTCTCTCAATATTTCTTTCCACTCTCACTCCCACCAGGAGCCTCCTACCTATAGGACTTCCTACTGTTACCAAAAAGCTGACTGAGACGCCTTTCGCGATTTCCTATGCAACGTTCCTTGTGGAAAAGTGTTCGATCTCCCAGTTGATGACTGTGCCTCTGAGGTTTCGTCATGGGTGAAAGCTGGCATTGATGCCTTCATCCCGACCAGGAATATTGTCTAAAACCTCATTCCTCTCCTTGGTTCTCTTCTGCCTGTTCGGTCGACATTTGCCCTCAGGAACCACTACTTCCGACTATTCTGGAGACAGTTATCTGATCACAATAGGCGCCTAGTCACGTCTGCTCGGAATTAGTGCAAGAGAATCCTGAATGAGGCCAAGCGGTTGTTTGCTGAGAGAATGAGACAGCGCATAGCTGACCGCAATTTCGGCTCCAAGGACTATTGGCGGTTATGAAAATGGTTGCTGAACAATAGCAAATCCTCAATCCCTCCTTTAATCAATGAATTTCAGGTTCTCACGTCATCTGCAGACAAAGCTGAGTGTTTTACTCGCAGATTCTCATCCAACTCCACATTTAACTCATCTGGAGTACCTTCATCCGACTTCCCTATTAGAACTGAGACTAAACTGTACGACGTATATATTACCCCGACAGTAGTATCCCGAGTAATTTCAAAACTTGACCCCCATAAGGCGAACGATGGCGATGGAATCCCGGTGATAGTCCTTAAGAAATGTTCTCCTGAACTCTCCCCTGTCCTCTCTAAACTGTATAACTACTGCCTTTCTGCATCCTGTTTTCCTGCATGCTGGAAATTCTCTTCAGTCGTTCCTGTATTTAAGAACTGTGGTGAACCCTCCGACCCATCCAATTATCGCCCTATCAGCCTTCTACCAATTTTCGGGAAAGTGTTCGAGGCCATAATCAATGCTGAAATAGTTCAACATCTTACTGCCCATAAACTCTACTCTGACAGGCAGTATGGCTTCCGCTTTGCCAGGTCCACAGCCGACGTGCTAACAACCATTACGGAGTACATGCTCCAGGCGAGTTAGACGAGGCTCGTGCTGTTGCTCTGGACATCTCCAGGGCTTTTGACAGGTTTTGGCACACTGGCCTTCTATGCAAGGTACGGGGTTACGGTATTACGGATGATTGCTTGATCTAATCCAATATCTAATCTTGTAAGAACTGCAACCTTGAAACTTCTGAATATCGTTTCTTATGTCTTTGTCTATGAGTGTATCAAATTTGATTAAAATCGGACCACTCCTTCTATAACCCGATTTTTTCGATAATCGATTTTCGATATTTATCGGAGGTACCTTGACACAAAACCTAGCTAAGAACACTCGCAGACGCTTATAGTACAACTGTGTAAGTTTTCAAGAAAATCGGTTTAGCCATTTCGGAGTCTATAGGTAACGGATACACACACACACACACACACACACACACACACACACACACACACACACACACACACTCTCACACACACAGACAAATTTCCATTTATAAATAAGTTTAGATATTTCGACATTGTGTCTATCTTCTTCAGATTAATTAAAAAAAACACGTATACATAAAATATCATGAAACTTTCTAGCCTCACGGACATATCACGCTAAAACACCGTTTCTCATTCAAGTGGCATCGAACATGGTCAGTACTGACCATGTTCGATGCCACTTCACTTCGGTGATTGAATGATGTGTGACTGATTCAAAACTGAAATCCAAATCTAATTCCAGCTTAGTTCGTTATATCAACTTACGCGGAAATACCTTTAGGAAAAGTATGAAATTAACATTTCAACTGGTTTCATTAAAAATGTTCTTATCTCCCCGCTGCAAATAATCTAAAAATATTTTCAAACTCTGATTAATCTGCCAAAAATTGATAAAATATTACAAAACAAATCAGCCACCATTCTCTGAACACTACAATATTAATATCTTCATGTCAAGATTCAATTGCTATATATCCTTCTTATCCTACTAACCTTAACTTCAGTACTTGTATATACTTCTGAGATGAGATAGTGTTTACCCTATTTATATTGTTCGGACTATTGTCCTCATCTTTATTTTGTATTTTTATTTTTTTGTAAACATAGCGCTCCAAGTAAAGCATTTTACTGCCACTAGAACGCTGGGGGTTACATAGGAGGAAAGTGATGAGAAAGAGTGACAGGTTATAGGGGGTGTCAGGAAGTGGGTAAGAGAAGGATGCGTGTGGCCATAAAATGAGGGATCAGTTTATATATTGATTGTGATGTATAATTGATCCCCCACTTTATACCCACATTATAATAGTATAGAATATTTTAATCATCATATCGCCCCAAGGAAGGCAGTTTACTGTCACTGGTGCGCAGAGGATTACATAGGAGGAAAGTGATGAGAAAGGGGGACAGGTTATAGGGGGTGTCAGGAAGTGGGTAAGAGAAGGATGCATGTGGCTATAGAGTGAGGGATCAGTTTATATATTAATTGTAATGTATAATTGATCCCCCACTTTATACCCACATATTTTTTTAGAATTGTTTTTTATAATCATATCGCCCCAAGCAAGGCATTTTTCTTCCACTGTTATGAAGGGGGTTACATAGGAGGAAAGTTATGAGAAAGAGTGACAGGTTATAGGGGGTGTCAGGAAGTAGGTAAAGAAAGGATGAGAATACTGATGAGATTGAAGTGGACGGAGAAAAAAGAGGAAAGAGAAGGCAGGTTAGTGAGATAGGAGATGACTATTGACTTTACATTTAAATTCTTGGAGATTGTAGCTGCCGGGAAAGGAAGTAAATGGAAGGGAATTCCATGAGAAAGAGGATGCAGGTTAGTGAGATAGGAGATGACTATTGACTTTACATTTAAATTCTTGGAGATTGTAGCTGTCGGGAAAGGAAGTAAACGGAAGGGAATTCCATGAGAAAGAGGATGCAGGTTAGTGAGATAGCAGATGACTATTGACTTTACATTTAAATTCTTGGAGATTGTAGCTGTCGGGGAAGCAAGTAAACGGAAGGGAATTCCATGAGAAAGAGGATGCAGGTTAGTGAGATAGGAGATGACTATTGACTTTACATTTAAATTCTTGGAGATTGTAGCTGTCGGGAAAGGAAGTAAATGGAAGGGAATTCCATGAGAAAGAGGATGCAGGCTAGTGAGATAGGAGATGACTATTGACTTTACATTTAAATTCTTGGAGATTGTAGCTGTCGGGGAAGCAAGTAAACGGAAGGGAATTCCATGAGAAAGAGGATGCAGGTTAGTGAGATAGGAGATGACTATTGACTTTACATTTAAATTCTTGGAGATTGTAGCTGTCGGGAAAGGAAGTAAACGGAAGGGAATTCCATGAGAAAGAGGATGCAGGTTAGTGAGATAGGAGATGACTATTGACTTTACATTTAAATTCTTGAAGATTGTAGCTGTCGGGAAAGGAAGTAAACGGAAGGGAATTCCATGAGAAAGAGGATGCAGGTTAGTGAGATAGGAGATGACTATTGACTTTACATTTAAATTCTTGGAGATTGTAGCTGTCGGGAAAGGAAGTAAATGGAAGGGAATTCCATGAGAAAGAGGATGCAGGTTAGTGAGATAGCAGATGACTATTGACTTTACATTTAAATTCTGGAGATTGTAGCTGTCGGGAAAGCAAGTAAACGGAAGGGAATTCCATGAGAAAGAGGATGCAGGTTAGTGAGATAGGAGATGACTATTGACTTTACATTTAAATTCTTGGAGATTGTAGCTGTCGGGAAAGGAAGTAAATGGAAGGGAATTCCATGAGAAAGAGGATGCAGGTTAGTGAGATAGGAGATGACTATTGACTTTACATTTAAATTCTGGAGATTGTAGCTGTCGGGAAAGCAAGTAAACGGAAGGGAATTCCATGAGAAAGAGGATGCAGGTTAGTGAGATAGGAGATGACTATTGACTTTACATTTAAATTCTTGGAGATTGTAGCTGTCGGGAAAGGAAGTAAATGGAAGGGAATTCCATGAGAAAGAGGATGCAGGCTAGTGAGATAGGAGATGACTATTGACTTTACATTTAAATTCTTGGAGATTGTAGCTGTCGGGGAAGCAAGTAAACGGAAGGGAATTCCATGAGAAAGAGGATGCAGGTTAGTGAGATAGGAGATGACTATTGACTTTACATTTAAATTCTTGGAGATTGTAGCTGTCGGGAAAGGAAGTAAATGGAAGGGAATTCCATGAGAAAGAGGATGCAAGATAGTGAGATAGGAGATGACTATTGACTTTACATTTAAATTCTTGGAGATTGTAGCTGTCGGGGAAGCAAGTAAACGGAAGGGAATTCCATGAGAAAGAGGATGCAAGTTAGTGAGATAGGAGATGACTATTGACTTTACACTTAAATTCTTGGTGATTGTAGCTGTTGGGAAACAAGTAAACGGAAGGGAATTCCATGAGAGAGAGGATGCAGGTTAGTGAGATAGGAGATGACTATTGACTTTACACTTAAATTCTTGGAGATTATAGCTGTCGGGGAAACAAGTAAACGGAAGGGAATTCTACAGGCGGGAAGTGCGAGAAAAGAAACTGTTTCAGTAGAATTTTTGTTTATATTTTATTGGTTTCACAGTAAGAGGGAGAGACCTAGTTGCTAATCTTGTTGCTCGAGTAAATTCATACATAGGGGCCACCAGCGTGCTAAGTTCATCGGGGCAGGAGCCGTGTAAGTATTTGTAGAAGAGACGCAGGGAAGCCACATTGCGCCGGTGAAGATTTGACTTATCCGAGCTGCCAAGTCGGGATCGATCACATTACAGATTCTCCGTAGGATTTTGGTTATATATATATGTTTTGGATACATATATATATTTTGGATATATATAAATATATATATATATATATATATATATATATATATATATATATATCATCATATCGCCCCAAGCAAAGCAGTTTACTGCCACTGGGGCGCAGGGGTTTACATAAGAGGAAATTTATGAGAAAGAATGACTGGTTATAGAGGGTGTCAGGAAGTGGGTAAGGGGACGGAGAATGGAGCATGGGCGAGAAGATGCAAATTAGTGAGATAGGAGATGACTATTGAGCTTACATTTAAATTCTTGGAGATTGTAGCTGTCGGGGAAGCAAGTAAACGGAAGGAAATCCACAGACGAAAATGCGAGAAAAGAAGCTACTGGAGTAGAATTTGCGTTCACATTTTATTGGTCTCATAGTAAAAGGGTGGAACCTAGCTGCTAATCTTGTGGCTCGAGTAAATTTATATATAGTGGGCACCAGTGAGCTAAGTTCATCGGAGAAGAAGCCGTGAAAGTATTTCTAGAAGAGACACAGGGAAGCCACATTGCGCCGGTGCGGAAGTGACTATATCTGAGCTGCCAAGTCGGGATCGATCCCATTACAGATTCTCTGTTGGATATTGTCAAGGAATCCTAGGAGGACAGCAGGAGCACCCGACCAGATATGGAAACAGTATTTAATGTACAGGCGGAAGATAGACTTATACTGACATGCTTACGACTTTTCGGCTGTTATACGCCTTTTGTGGTTTATTTAAATCCAAAATATATTTTTTAGATTGTTAACATTTTGACGGAAGTATCTCTATCTATCTATATTTTTAATGGGGCACCTCGGAGTGGTGTAATGATTAGCCAAGCCTGTCTTGCTAGAACCTATTATAACTGAGTAGTGAGTTCGATCTTCACTGTGTTCTCCATACTTTCGGCTTTGTGCCATATCGTCGCTTGTACTGACGAGAAAAAAAAAGATTTTCTACCACTAAATGAGCCTGTTAGAACCTGTTAGAACAATTTTAAAAAATTGTAAAAAATAATGAAAAAATACTTTGATCGATCTTCTTCATGATAGCATAAACATTTTACCGAGAAAACTTTGTTTTTATTTAGTTTGAGGCCTTTTCCTTCAGACTATGCTGCTTTTCCCAGTGGAGATACCTATATTAGTCTTTGCAACAGTGAAATATTATTTGGGAATTTAATAAAAAATATATATATGCTGAGGATGTAGATCGTAATGGGTCGACAGTCTACTGAGAAATGAAACAAAAACACATGGAGCGAAATGATTGGCCGAAAGAAACAAAAAATATATGACAAAAAAACCAATAGGAAAAGATTCAAGGATGCTGGGAAGGAACTGTTTCGTTGAATGATAAAAGATATATATTCAGAATAAAATCAGTGAATAAAGAGAATGGTACTTACAAATAGGAATTTTCCAGACAAGGAATGCCTGGAAGAGCAGAAAGCAACGACTGACAATAAATGATGATTCCAAAGATGTAAGGTAGCGTAAAAAAGATGAATAGCTTCGATTGGAATCTGTTCTAACAAAAGGCGAGGGAGACGTTGCATAAAATTAGGTCCGTAAGATATGAGACTGAGGTGAACAAGAACACAAAAGAAATAAGGCGCTCATACCAAAGATAAGATCTTGAAATTTCAAGTCGAGACTCAATTATCAATACTCAAAAAAAATATAAAAATAGAAATAAATTGGGTAATTTTTCTTGGCGGAATACTAAAATGTTTTCAAGCAAGGAAAAAAAATTGTCATCGATTTAAGTCCGGGTTATGGGTTTTTTTTGGTGAATTGCTTCCACATCCGTGCTGGAACTACATCACAACAACAATAGAGTTAGTGAAAAAAAAAGAAAAGAAGTTTCTACTTCCTTGTGGGTGATGAACTATTTTTCACCCTAAAACCGATTTCCGCACAAATGAAACGATGCTAGCGACTACGAACTGTGTCCTTAATTTCATGGCCGCAGTTCGGTGGAAATACATTTACAAATACCACCATTTCAAACCGGCGGAAGAACATTCGAATCTTGGACATTTATGTCCCGGAAATTTTCGTCTCCGAAATTTACGTACCAGGAAATTTGCGTATCAGATAATTGTGTACCAGAAAATTCCGTAATAGACAATTGCAAATCAGGACGTTTGCGTCCCTATAGAAATTCACACCTAGATAATTACGTACTACTGGTAATTTTTTTAAGTTTAAATATTTTTTTAAGAATATCCCCACTTGGCAGCTCAAATACAGTCAATTTCTCACCGGCACAGTGTGGGTTCCCAGTGCCTCTTCTACAAATACTTTCACGGCTTCTGCTCCGATGAACTTAACTCACTGGTGCCCCTTATATATGACTTTACTCGACCAACAAGATTAGTAACTAGGTCCCATTTTTTAACTCTGAAACCAATAAAATGTAAACGCAAATTCTACTACCACGGCTTATTTTCTCGCACTTCCCGCCTGTCGAATTCCCTTCTGTTTATTTTCCTCCCTGACAGCTACAATATCAAAGAATTTAAATGTAAAGTCAATAGCCATATCCCATCTCACTGAATTGCATCCTCTCTATCAAGCTACTTTCTTCGTCTCCCCCACTCTCATCAGTATTCTAATTCTTTTCTTACCCACTTCCTGACACCCCTTATAAACCTGTCACTCTTTCTCATAACTTTACTCCTATATAACCCCCTACGCACCACTGGCAGTAAACTTCCTTATAAAAATCTATCTATCTATCTATCTGTCTATCTATCTATCTATCTATCTATCTATCTACAGTATGTTTTTATCTATCTCACGACATATTTAAGACATATTTAAATGTAAAATCAATAGTCATCTTCTAACTCTCTTTCTCTCATGCCCCTTTCTCCATCCACTCTACTCTCATCATTATTTTCCTCCTTCTCTTACCCACTTCCTGACACCCCCTATAACCTGTCACTCTTTCTCATAACTTTCCTCCTATGTAACCCCTTGCAAAACAGTGATAGTAAAATGTCTTGCTTGTATCGATATGTCTATAAAAAAAAAACTAGCAGTTTAGCCCGGCGTTGCTCGGGTGTAATAAAACCTTTAAAACTAATTCATGGTCCTGGAGCTCAGACTCAACCTAAAGAATAATTGTGTGAAATTTGGTGAGAATCGGATAAAAATTGTGGATTTATAAAGAATATACAGACAGATAAACAGACACAAACTCAAACATCTTGCCTTATATATATATATATATATATATATATATATATATATATATATATATATATATTATCGATTTTCTGCACTATTGTCAGAACTGCAACCTTGAAACTTCTGAATAACGTTTCTTATGTCTTTGTCTATGAGTGTATCAAATTTGATTAAAATCGGACTACTCTTTCTATAACCCAATTTTTTCGATTATCGATTTTCGATATTTATCGGGGGTACCTCGACACAAAACCTAGCTAAGAACAATCGCAGACACTTATAGTACAACTGCCTAATTTTTCAAGAAAATCGGTTCAGCCGTTTCGGAGTCTATAGGTAACGGACACACACACAGACACACACTCACAGACAAAGTTCCATTTATAAATAAGTTTAGATCGATCTATCTATCTATCTATCTATCTATCTATCTATCTATCTATCTATCTATCTATCTATCTATCTATCTATCTAAGAACCATTCTATTTTCATTCACAATTATTCACTTGGCAAATAAATACTAAAAGATATTATGAAATACATCATTTTTAAAAACTTGGGTGACCCAATAATTTGTCAGTAGTCACTGTGGACCAGATCTTGAGAATAAGGTGGACGGGGAAGAAATTCGAAGTGCAATTCATGTAGTTTTGCCATCGTTGCGATCGACTTGTGGCAAGGTTCATTGTCTTGGTGAAAGATAATTTATTTCTTTTTGATTTGAGGCCGTTTTTGGCGATTTCTTCCTTCAAATGCACCAATGACACTATATAATATTCGCTATTGATGTTTCTTCCTTTCTCAAGGTAATACATGAACAAAATATTTAGCGCGCCCCAAAATACGAAGTCCAAAACCTTGCCTGTTAATTTTTGCGGCTTTGGTAGCTTTGGGCGGCTTTTATCTGCTGCTCTCCATTCAGCTGACTGCCGATTTGACTCAAGAGTGCAGTGGTGGATCCATGGTTCATCCATTGTCACTTTTACGCAAAAGACCCCTTCTTGTTGAGTTGAAACAGTTGCAAACAACGCTCTGAACTGAAGACGCGTTGTTGTTTTTGATCAGCAGTGAGCAAAGGTGCCACCCACTTTGAACAAAGCTTTCTCATTGACAAATGTTCATGCAAAATGGTGAATACACTGCCCTTTGATATCTTCCACTCTTCTGCTATCTCTCGTAATTTCAATTTACAGTCGACCAAAAGGAAATTGCGGATTTTTTATTTTTTATTTTTTTTGTGATTTCAGGGACAACTGCAAATTTTGGGTGACCTAAGCGTTCATCACCATTTTTGTCAGTATTTCAACTTTGTTTCTGACGGAGCTGAGTCTGAATAACACTTATCAAGCCATTGCTTTGCTTGAACAGCATTTTCTAATCAAAAAGCAATGCTTTATCAACACACGAAATTCAGAATTTTCCATTGTTTTGGAGATTTGCAAAAGCAGCTCCACTTAAATAACTGTAATATGTAAACTAATAATCCGATATGGCCCATATTTTGTCACGTGTTATTTGAAGGATAGTACTTCATAAAAATTATGTAGATTTTTTATTAGGAGCGCCATCTATATCTTAGTCCCGGGACTTATTGAGTGATGTGTTAATTGGTCACATACGTGTCATGTGTAATAATGCAATAGACGTTCATTTTAAAAGTAAGTGTATGTATATGAACGCTTGTCTATATATATGAGTAATTAAACACGTGTCAGGTGTATTAAAATAATGGACGAGTTTTTTTATGTGTATGAAAAAAATGATGGGTAGTTAAATGTATGAATTTGTACGTGTTTATAAGTCGGTGACGTTGGTGTGCGTTTTAATGATAAAAATATTGAAAGTTATTTGCGTTGGGAATCTTTCATTGAAATAATATACATATATATATGTATATATATATATACGATAGTCATCCGCAGACAGATCTGTTTCGTTGTATGACAGCTCATCAGTAAGGATAGATTCCGATTGCTTTTAAACCAGGATTGAAACCCGACCGCATTTGCGTCAGTCGGCGATTCTACCTCTGGGCCACGAGCGCTCGGTAGAAGAAGGCAGACTTTTTAGCGTATATATATATATATATATATATATATATATATATATATATATATATATATATATATATAGTTCAGTGTATTCATATTTATCTTTCTTTTTCCTCTCTCTCTCTCTCTCTCTCTCTCTCTATATATATATATATATATATATATATAAATTTAAACTCATCGCTATACTCGTTTCGAAAAAGCCTCCGTAAAATCAATCGGAGTTTAACCGTACTGATGAGCTTTGATACGGCGAAACAGATCTGTCTGAGGATGACAATATATATATATATATATATATATATATATATATATATATATTATGGAAATTAACGAAATGGTCTTTAAACAACCAACAATTTAAAATGATTTGTTTGAAACATTATTTTTGATCAATACTCGTATTTAAGTAGATATTCTGTTTATAATCAAACAGTATTATATATTTATTTCTACCGGCCTGATTATTTACGATAAATTTTTGTTACAAAAATGAGTGTCATTCGGCAGGAGTAAATACGAGTATCGATTAAAAATAATGTTTAAACAAATAATTTCATATATAGATATATATATATAATTCTGTTTCTACTCTCTTCACACGTAATCCTCTTAATATATATCTATATATTTATATCTCTATCTCTCTATATACATGTGTATGTTTGTGTGTGAGTTTGTGTGCATATATGTGCTAATGTGTGAGTGTTGAAACGGATAGTGATTCTGATTGACAAGTCTGAGGACCGGGTTCGAATTCACGTCGAGTTCCTTTGCCTCATTTCTGCGCAAATTCTCTTGGCAATGGTTTGAATTAATCGGTGGAAAAGTCGCTGAAATTCTTAATATTCACAGATATGTAAAATTAATTTATACATTTTCACTCTATTGTGACTTCAACAGAGAACATGATTGGTGGTTTAATCTTCTTTTCTGGAGTAGTGGCAAGTGCAGACATTTTGTCCAACGTTTTAGAGATAGATCGTTGATCTTAGCAATGGTTTGAATTCGTCATTGCAAAAATATCTGAAAGTGATAAGATCACTGATATGTAAAATTAATTTATATGCATTTTCAATTTTACGTGACTCCTCTAAATAGAGAACACATCGGTGGTTTAATCTTCTTCTGAGAAAAGAAAAGTAAGACAGATGGCTAACGTTTTAGAGATAGATCGTTGATCTTAGCAATGGTTTGACCAATATTGCAAAAATATCTGAAAGTGATAAGAACCCTGATATTTAAAATTAATTTATACATTTTCAATTTTACGTGACCTCTAAATAGAGAACATGATTGGTGGTTTAATTTTCTTTCGAGTAGTACAAAGTGCAGACATTTTGTCCAACGTTTTAGAGATAGATCGTTGATCTTAGCAATGGTTTGAATTCGTCATTGCAAAAATATCTGAAAGTGATAAGATCACTGATATGTAAAATTAATTTATACATTTTCAATTTTACGACTCCTCTAAATAGAGAACATGATTGGTGGTTTAATCTTCTTTTCTGGAGTAGTACAAAGTGCAGACATTTTGCCAACGTTTTAGAGATAATCGTTGATCTTAGTAAATGGTTTGAATTCGTCATGTAAAAATATCTGGTGCGATAAGAACCCTGATATTTAAAATTAATTTATACATTTTCAATTTTACGTGACTCCTCTAAATAGAGAACATGATTGGTGGTTTAATCTTTCTTTCTGGAGTAGTACAAAGTGCAGACATTTTGTCCAACGTTTTAGAGATAGATCGTTGATCTTAGCAATGGTTTGAATTCGTCATTGCAAAAATATCTGAAAGTGATAAGATCACTGATATGTAAAATTAATTTATACATTTTCAATTTTACGACTCCTCTAAATAGAGAACATGATTGGTGGTTTAATCTTTCTTCTGAGTAGTACAAAGTGACATTTTTGCCAACGTTTTAGATAGATCGTTTAATTTTGTCGAAATTCGTCATTGCAAAAATATCTGAAAGTGATAAGAACCCTGATATTTAAAATTAATTTATACATTTTCAATTTTACGACTCCTCTAAATAGAGGAACATGATTGGTGGTTTAATCTTCTTTCTGGAGTAGTACAAAGTGCAGACATTTTTGTCCAACGTTTTAGAGATAGATCGTTGTTGATCTTAGCAATGGTTTGAATTCGTCATAAAAATATCTGAAAGTGATAAGATTGATATGTAAATTAATTTCACATTTTCAATTTTACGACCTCTAACAGAGAACATGATTGGTGTGGTTTAATTCTTTTGAGTAGTACAAAATGCAGACATTTTGCCAACGTTTTAGAGATAGGTCGTTGATCTTAGCAATGGTTTGAATTCGTCATTCCAAAAATATCTGAAAGTGATAAGAACCCTGATATTTAAAATTAATTTATACATTTTCAATTTTACGTGACTCCTCTAAATAGAGAACATGATTGGTGGTTTAATCTTCTTTCTGGAGTAGTACAAAGTGCAGACATTTTGTCCAACGTTTTAGAGATAGATCGTTGATCTTAGCAATGGTTTGAATTCGTCATTGCAAAAATATCTGAAAGTGATAAGATCACTGATATGTAAAATTAATTTATACATTTTCAATTTTACGTGACTCCTCTAAATAGAGAACATGATTGGTGGTTTAATCTTCTTTCTGGAGTAGTACAAAGTGCAAACATTTTGTCCAACGTCTTTAGAGATAGATCGTTGATCTTAGCAATGGTTTGAATTCGTCATTGCAAAAATATCTGAAAGTGATAAGATCACTGATATGTAAAATTAATTTATACATTTTCAATTTTACGTGACTCCTCTAAATAGAGAACATGATTGGTGGTTTAATCTTCTTTCTGGAGTAGTACAAAGTGCAGACATTTTGTCCAACGTCTTTAGAGATAGGTCGTTGATCTTAGCAATGGTTTGAATTCGTCATTGCAAAAATATCTGAAAGTGATAAGATCACTGATATTTAAAATTAATTTATACATTTTCAATTTTACGTGACTCCTCTAAATAGAGAACATGATTGGTGGTTTAATCTTCTTTCTGGAGTAGTACAAAGTACAGACATTTTGTCCAACGTTTTAGAGATAGATCGTTGATCTTAGCAATGGTTTGAATTCGTCATTGCAAAAATATCTGAAAGTGATAAGATCACTGATATTTAAAATTAATTTATACATTTTCAATTTTACGTGACTCCTCTAAATAGAGAACATGATTGGTGGTTTAATCTTCTTTCTGGAGTAGTACAAAGTGCAAACATTTTGTCCAACGTCTTTAGAGATAGATCGTTGATCTTAGCAATGGTTTGAATTCGTCATTCCAAAAATATCTGAAAGTGATAAGATCACTGATATGTAAAATTAATTTATACATTTTCAATTTTACGTGACTCCTCTAAATAGAGAACATGATTGGTGGTTTAATCTTCTTTCTGGAGTAGTACAAAGTGCAAACATTTTGTCCAACGTCTTTAGAGATAGGTCGTTGATCTTAGCAATGGTTTGAATTCGTCATTGCAAAAATATCTGAAAGTGATAAGATCACTGATATTTAAAATTAATTTAAACATTTTCAATTTTACGTGACTCCTCTAAATAGAGAACATGATTGGTGGTTTAATCTTCTTTCTGGAGTAGTACAAAGTGCAAACATTTTGTCCAACGTCTTTAGAGATAGATCGTTGATCTTAGCAATGGTTTGAATTCGTCATTCCAAAAATATCTGAAAGTGATAAGATCACTGATATGTAAAATTAATTTATACATTTTCAATTTTACGTGACTCCTCTAAATAGAGAACATGATTGGTGGTTTAATCTTCTTTCTGGAGTAGTACAAAGTGCAGACATTTTGTCCAACATCTTTAGAGATAGATCGTTGATCTTAGCAATGCTTTGAATTCGTCATTGCAAAAATATCTGAAAGTGATAAGATCACTGATATTTAAAATTAATTTATACATTTTCAATTTTACGTGACTCCTCTAAATAGAGAACATGACTGGTGGTTTAATCTTCTTTCTGGAGCAGTACAAAGTGCAGACATTTTGTCCAACGTCTTTAGAGATAGATCGTTGATCTTAGCAATGGTTTGAATTCGTCATTGCAAAAATATCTGAAAGTGATAAGATCACTGATATTTAAAATTAATTTATACATTTTCAATTTTACGTGACTCCTCTAAATAGAGAACATGATTGGTGGTTTAATCTTCTTTCTGGAGTAGTACAAAGTGCAGACATTTTCTCCAACGTCTTTAGATAGATCGCTGATCTTAGCAATGGTTTGAATCGTCATTCCGCAACATCTTGAAAGCATAAGATCACTTATATGTAAAATTAATTTATACATTTTCAATTTTACGTGACTCCTGAAACAGGAGAACATGATTGGTGGTTTAATCTTCTTTCTGAGAAAAGCAAGTGCAGACATTTTTGTCCAACGTCTTTAGAGATAGATCGTTGATCTTAGCAAATGCTTTGGAATTCGTCATTGCAAAAATATCTGTGCGATAAGATCACTGATATTTAAAATTAATTTATACATTTTCAATTTCATGTGACTCCTCTAAATAGAGAACATGACTGGTGGTTTAATCTTCTTCTATAGTACAAAGTGGACATTTTGTCCAACGTCTTTATAGATAGATCATGATCTTAGCAACGGTTTGAATTGCCACAAAATATTCATGATAAGATTGATTGATAAAATTAATTTATACATTTTCAATTTTACGTGACTCTAAATAGGAACATGATTGTGTCAATCTTTTCTGAGAAGCAAAGCGCAGACATTAACCAACGTCTTTAGAGATAGATCGTTGATCTTAGCAATGGTTTTAATTCGTCATTGAAAAATATCTGAAAGTGATACATCACTGATATGTAAATTAATTTATAACATTTTCAATTTCTACGTGACTCCTCTAAATAGAGAACAAGATTGGTGGTTTAATCTTCTTTTCTGAGTAGTACAAAGTGTGTAATATCTTTGTCCAATTGCTCTAGAGATAGAATGTTGATCTTAACAATGTATTGAATTCGTCATTGGTAAAATATCTGAAAGTGATAAGATTTCACTATATGTAAAGGCCAATTTATACATTTTCAATTTTACGACTTCTCTAAAGCAGAACATGATTGCAAGTTTAATCTTCTTTCTGGAGAAAAGTGCAGACATTTTGTCCAACGTCTTTAGAGATAGAATGTTAATTTTAGCAATGTTTTTGAATTGCCTAAAAATATCTGAAAGTGATAAGATCACTGATATGTAAAATTAATTTATACATTTTCAATTTTACGTGACTCCTCTAAATAGAGAACATGATTGGTGGTTTAATCTTCTTCTGGAGTAGTACAAAGGGGCAGACATTTGTCCAACGTCTTTAGATAGATCGTTAATCTTAGCAATGGTTTAATTCCTGTCATTGGTAAAAATATCTGAAAGTGATAAGATCACTGATATGTAAAACTAATTTACACATTTTCAATTTTACGTGGACTCTAAATAGAGAACATGATTGGTGGTTTAATCTTCTTTCTGGAGTAGTGTCAGTGGCAGCATTATTTTGTTCAAATCGTCTAGAGATAGATCGTTGATCTTATAAATGCTTGAATTCGTCATTGCAAAAGATTCAGTGATAAGACTTGCTCATATTTAAAATTAATTTATATATTTTCAATTTTACGACTCCCTCTAAATAGAGAACATGACTGGTGGTTTAATCTTTCTGAGTAGGTAATAGTGCAGACATTTTGTCCAACGTCTTTAGAGATAGATCGTTGATCTAGCAATGGTCTTAACCTGTCATTGCAAAATATCTGAAAGTGATAAGATCACTGATATGTAAAATTAATTTACATTTTCAATTTTACGTGACTCTCAAATAGAGAACATGATTGGTGGTTTAATCTTCTTCGGAGTAGTACAAAGTAGACATTTTGTCCAACGTCTTTAGAGATAGATCGTTGATCTTAGCAATGGTTTTAATTCGTCATTGCAAAATATCCGAAAGTATACACTTGCAACATTTACATACATTTTCAATTTTGATGACTGTTAAGGCACGTATTTAATCTTCTTCTGGAGGAAGACAGTGCAGACATTTTTGTCCAACGTTCCAGATGAGATAGGCCGACACATCTGACAATGGTTTGAATTGTTGCAAACATCTGAAAGTAATATGACCACTGATATGTACACGTACATTGTTCACGTGACTCTAAATAGAGAACATGACAGAATATCTTCATTCTGAGTAGGCATGCGTAGACATTTTGTCCAACGTCTTTAGAGATAGATCGTTAATCTTAGCAATGTTTTGAATTCGTCATTGCAAAAATATCTGAAAGTGATAAGATCACTGATATGTAAAATTAATTTATACATTTTCAATTTTACGTGACTCTAAATAGAGAACATGATTGGTGGTTTAATCTTCTTTCGGCGTGCCAAAGTGCAGACATTTTGTCCAACGTCTTTAGAGATAGATCGTTAATCTTAGCAATGGTTTGAATTCGTCATTGCAAAATATCTGAAAGTGATAAGATTCTACCATATGTAAAATTAATTTATTACATTTTCAATTTTACGTGACTCCTCTAAATAGAGAACATGATTGGTGGTTTAATCTTCTTCTGGAGTAGTACAAAGTGCAGACATTTTGTCCAACGTCTTTAGAGATAGATCGTTGATCTTAGCATGTTTGAATTCGTCATTGCAAAAATATCTGAAAGTGATAAGATCACTGATATTTAAAATTAATTTATATATTTTCAATTTTACGTGACTCTAAATAGAGAACATGACTTGGTGGTTTAATCTTCTTTCTTGAGCAGTACAAAGTGCAGACATTTGTCCAACGTCTTTAGAGATAGATCGTTGGATCAGCAATGGTTTGAATTCGTCATTGCAAAAATATCTGAAAGTGATAAGATCACCGATATTTAAAATTAATTTATACATTTTCAATTTTACGTGACTCCTTCTAAATAGAGAACATGATTGGTGGTTTAATCTTCTTTCTGAGTAGTACAAAGTGCAGACATTTTGTCCAACGTCTTTAGAGATAGATCGTTGATCTTAGCAATGCTTTGAATTCGTCATTGCAAAAATATCTGAAAGTGATAAGATCACTGATATTTAAAATTAATTTATACATTTTCAATTTTACGTGACTCTAAATAGAGAACATGACTGGTGGTTTAATCTTTCTCTGGAGCAGTACAAAAGTAGACATTTTGTCCAACGTCTTTAGAGATAGGATCGTTGATCTTAGCAATGGTTTGAATTCGTAATTGCAAAAATATCTGAAAGTGATAAGATCACTGATATTTAAAATTAATTTATACATTTTCAATTTTACGTGACTCCTCTAAATAGAGAACATGATTGGTGGTTTAATCTTCTTTCTGGAGTAGTACAAAGTGCAGACATTTTGTCCAACGTCTTTAGAGATAGATCGTTGATCTTAGCAATGGTTTGAATTCGTCATTCCAAAAATATCTGAAAGTGATAAGATCACTGATATGTAAAATTAATTTATACATTTTCAATTTTACGTGACTCCTCTAAATAGAGAACATGATTGGTGGTTTAATCTTCTTTCTGGAGTAGTACAAAGTGCAGACATTTTGTCCAACGTCTTTAGAGATAGATCGTTGATCTTAGCAATGGTTTGAATTCGTCATTGCAAAAATATCTGAAAGTGATAAGATCACTGATATTTAAAATTAATTCATACATTTTCAATTTTACGTGACTCCTCTAAATAGAGAACATGACTGGTGGTTTAATCTTCTTTCTGGAGCAGTACAAAGTGCAGACATTTTGTCCAACGTCTTTAGAGATAGATCGTTGATCTTAGCAATGGTTTGAATTCGTCATTGCAAAAATATCTGAAAGTGATAAGATCACTGATATTTAAAATTAATTTATACATTTTCAATTTTACGTGACTCCTCTAAATAGAGAACATGATTGGTGGTTTAATCTTCTTTCTGGAGTAGTACAAAGTGCAGACATTTTGTCCAACGTCTTTAGAGATAGATCGTTGATCTTAGCAATGGTTTGAATTCGTCATTGCAAAAATATCTGAAAGTGATAAGATCACTGATATGTAAAATTAATTCATACATTTTCAATTTTACGTGACTCCTCTAAATAGAGAACAAGATTGGTGGTTTAATCTTCTTTCTGGAGTAGTACAAAGTGCAGACATTTTGTCCAACGTCTTTAGAGATAGATCGTTGATCTTAACAATGGTTTGAATTCGTCATTGCAAAAATATCTGAAAGTGATAAGATCACTGATATGTAAAATTAATTTATACATTTTCAATTTTACGTGACTCCTCTAAATAGAGAACATGATTGGTGGTTTAATCTTCTTTCTGGAGTAGTACAAAGTGCAGACATTTTGTCCAACGTCTTTAGAGATAGATCGTTAATCTTAGCAATGGTTTGAATTCGTCATTGCAAAAATATCTGAAAGTGATAAGATCACTGATATGTAAAATTAATTTATACATTTTCAATTTTACGTGACTCCTCTAAATAGAGAACATGATTGGTGGTTTAATCTTCTTTCTGGAGTAGTACAAAGTGCAGACATTTTGTCCAACGTCTTTAGAGATAGATCGTTGATCTTAGCAATGCTTTGAATTCGTCATTGCAAAAATATCTGAAAGTGATAAGATCACTGATATTTAAAATTAATTTATACATTTTCAATTTTACGTGACTCCTCTAAATAGAGAACATGACTGGTGGTTTAATCTTCTTTCTGGAGCAGTACAAAGTGCAGACATTTTGTCCAACGTCTTTAGAGATAGATCGTTGATCTTAGCAATGGTTTGAATTCGTCATTGCAAAAATATCTGAAAGTGATAAGATCACTGATATTTAAAATTAATTTATACATTTTCAATTTTACGTGACTCCTCTAAATAGAGAACATGATTGGTGGTTTAATCTTCTTTCTGGAGTAGTACAAAGTGCAGACATTTTGTCCAACGTCTTTAGAGATAGATCGTTGATCTTAGCAATGGTTTGAATTCGTCATTCCAAAAATATCTGAAAGTGATAAGATCACTGATATGTAAAATTAATTTATACATTTTCAATTTTACGTGACTCCTCTAAATAGAGAACATGATTGGTGGTTTAATCTTCTTTCTGGAGTAGTACAAAGTGCAGACATTTTGTCCAACGTCTTTAGAGATAGATCGTTGATCTTAGCAATGCTTTGAATTCGTCATTGCAAAAATATCTGAAAGTGATAAGATCACTGATATTTAAAATTAATTTATACATTTTCAATTTTACGTGACTCCTCTAAATAGAGAACTTGACTGGTGGTTTAATCTTCTTTCTGGAGCAGTACAAAGTGCAGACATTTTGTCCAACGTCTTTAGAGATAGATCGTTGATCTTAGCAATGGTTTGAATTCGTCATTGCAAAAATATCTGAAAGTGATAAGATCACTGATATTTAAAATTAATTTATACATTTTCAATTTTACGTGACTCCTCTAAATAGAGAACATGATTGGTGGTTAAATCTTCTTTCTGGAGTAGTACAAAGTGCAGACATTTTGTCCAACGTCTTTAGAGATAGATCGTTGATCTTAGCAATGGTTTGAATTCGTCATTGCAAAAATATCTGAAAGTGATAAGAACACTGATATGTAAAATTAATTTATACATTTTCAATTTTACGTGACTCCTCTAAATAGAGAACAAGATTGGTGGTTTAATCTTCTTTCTGGAGTAGTACAAAGTGCAGACATTTTGTCCAACGTCTTTAGAGATAGATCGTTGATCTTAACAATGGTTTGAATTCGTCATTGCAAAAATATCTGAAAGTGATAAGATCACTGATATGTAAAATTAATTTATACATTTTCAATTTTACGTGACTCCTCTAAATAGAGAACATGATTGGTGGTTTAATCTTCTTTCTGGAGTAGTACAAAGTGCAGACATTTTGTCCAACGTCTTTAGAGATAGATCGTTAATCTTAGCAATGGTTTGAATTCGTCATTGCAAAAATATCTGAAAGTGATAAGATCACTGATATGTAAAATTAATTTATACATTTTCAATTTTACGTGACTCCTCTAAATAGAGAACATGATTGGTGGTTTAATCTTCTTTCTGGAGTAGTACAAAGTGCAGACATTTTGTCCAACGTCTTTAGACATAGATCGTTGATCTTAACAATGGTTTGAATTCGTCATTGCAAAAATATCTGAAAGTGATAAGATCACTGATATGTAAAATTAATTTATACATTTTCAATTTTACGTGACTCCTCTAAATAGAGAACAAGATTGGTGATTTAATCTTCTTTCTGAGTAGTACAAAGTGCAGACATTTTTCATTCAACGTTTTTAGAGATAGATCGTTAATCTTAGTAATGGTTTGAATTCGTCATTGTAAAAATATCTGAAAGTGATAAGATTTCACTTGATATAAAATTAATTTATACATTTTCAATTTCCAGCGACTCCTCTAAATAGAGAACATGATTGGTGGTTTAATCTTTCTTTCTGGAGTAGTACAAAAAGTAGACATTTTGTCCAACGCCCTTAGAGATAGATCGTTGATCTTTAGCAACAAGCGAATTCGTCATTGCAAAAATATCTGAAAGGATAAGATCATCGATATGTAAAATTAATTCTATACATCTTCAATTTTATGACTCCTCTAAATAGAGAACATGATTGGTGGTTTAATCTCTTCTTTCTGAGTTGCAAAGGCAGACATTTTGTCCAACGTCTTTAGAGATAGATCGTTGATCTTGTTAAATGGCTTGAATTGTCATTGCAAAAATATCTGAAAGTGATAAGATCATCATATGTAAAATTAATTTATACATTTTCAATTTTACGTGACTCTTCTAAACAGACATGATTGGTGGTTTAATTTTCTGAGAAAAAGTGCAGACATTTTGTCCAACGTTTGTAGATAGATCGTTGATCTTAGCAATGGTTTGAATTCATTGCAAAAATATCTGGAAAGTGATAAGAACCCCGATATTTAAAATTAATTTATACATTTTCAATTTTACGTGACTCCTCTAAATAGAGAACATGATTGGTGGTTTAATCTTCTTTCTGGAGTAGTACAAAGTGCAGACATTTTGTCCAACGTCTTTAGAGAGGATCGTTGATCTTAGCAATGGTTTGAATTCGTCATTGCAAAAATAATTTGGAAAGGATAAGATCACTGATATGTGTAAAATTAATTTTATATATCGTCAATTTATGTGACTTCTAAATAGAGAACATGATTAGCAGTTTAATCTTCTTTCTGGAGTAGTACAAAGTGCATATATTTTGTCCATCTATTTTAGAGATAGATTTGTTGATCTTAGTAACGGTTTGAATTATTGCCAAAATATCTGAAAAGTGATAAGATCACCGATATCTAAAATTAATTTATATACTTTTAATTTACGTGACTCCTCTAAATAGAGAACATGATTGGTGGTTTAATCTTCTTTCTGGAGTAGCGCGCAGACATTTTGTCCAACGTTTTAGTAGATAGATCAAGTTGATTCTAGCAATGGTTTGACCATTACGCCGTAAACATTTGTGCGATAAGAACCCTGATATGTAAAATTAAATTACATTTCTACCTTCTTACGTGACTCCTCTAAATAGAGAAATTATGATTGTGGTTTAATTTTCTTTCTGGAGTAGTACAAAGTGCAGACATTTTGTCCAACGTCTTTAGAGATAGATCGTTGATCTTAGCAATGTATTAAATTCGTCATTGCAAAAATATCTGAAAGTGATAAGATCACTGATATTTAAAATTAATTAACATTTTCAATTTTACGTGACCTCTAACAGAGAACATGATTGGGTGGTTTAATCTTCTTCGAGTAGTACAAAGTGCAAACATTTCTTTGTCCAACGTCTTTAGGACAGATCGTTGATTCAGGCAATGGTTTGAATTCGTCATTGCGTAAATATCTGAAAGTGATAAGACTACCGATATTTAAAATTAATTTATACATTTTCAATTTTGCGACTCCCTCTAAATAGAGAACATGATTGGTGGTTTAATCTTCTTTTTCTGCAGTGTCAGCAAACATTTTGTCCAACTCTTTAGAGATAGACTCGTTGATCTTAGCAATGGTTTGAATTCGTCATTGTAAAAATATCTTAGTGATAAGATCACTGATATTTAAAATTAATTTATATATTTTCAATTTTACGTGACTCTAACAGAGAACAGCGATTGGTGGTTTAATTCTTTTCTGGAGTAGCAGCGCAAACATTTTGTCCAACGTTTTAGAGATAGATCGCTGATCTTAGCAAATGGTTTGAATTCGTCATTGCAAAAACATTCGAAAGTGATAAGAACCCTGATATGTAAAATTAATTTACATATTTTCAATTTTACGACCCTCTAAATAGAGAACATGATTGGTGGTTTAATCTTTCTTCTGGAGTAGTACAAAGTGCAGACATTTTGTCCAAATGTCTTTAGAGATAGATCGTTGATCTTAGCAATGGTTTGAATTCGTCATTGCAAAATAGTCTGGAAAGTGATAAGATCACTGATATTTAAAATTAATTTATACATTTTCAATTTTACGTGACTCCTCTGAATAGAGAACATGATTGGTGGTTTAATCTTCTTTCTGGAGTAGTACAAAGTGCAAACATTTTGTCCAACGTCTTTAGAGATAGATCGTTGATCTTAGCAATGGTTTGGAATCTGTCATTGCAAAAATATCTGGTGCGATAAGATCACTGATATTTAAAATTAATTTATACATTTTCAATTTTACGTGACTCCTCTAAATAGAGAACATGATTGGTGGTTTAATCTTCTTTTCTGGAGTAGTGGTACAAAGTGCAAACATTTTGTCCAACTCCTTTAGAGATAGATCGTTGATCTTAGCAATGGTTTGAATTCGGCTTCATTGCAAAAATATCTGAAAGTGATAAGATCACTGATATTTAAAATTAATTTATACATTTTCAATTTTACGTGACTCCTCTAAATAGAGAACATGATTGGTGGTTTAATCTTCTTTCTGGAGTAGTACAAAGTGCAGACATTTTGTCCAACGTCTTTAGAGATAGATCGTTGATCTTAGCAATGGTTTGAATTCGTCATTGCAAAAATATTCGAAAGTGATAAGATCACTGATATTTAAAATTAATTTATACATTTTCAATTTTACGTGACTCCTCTAAATAGAGAACATGATTGGTGGTTTAATCTTCTTTTCTGGAGTAGTACAAAGTGCAAACATTTTGTCCAACTTTAGAGATAGATCGTTGATCTTAGCAATGGTTTGAATTGTCATTGCAAAAATATCTGAAAGTGATAAGATCACTGATATGTAAAATTAATTTATACATTTTCAATTTTACGTGACTCTAAATAGAGAACATGATTGGTGGTTTAATCTTCTTTCTGGAGTAGTACAAAGTGCAAACATTTTGTCCAACGTCTTTAGAGATAGATCGTTGATCTTAGCAATGGTTTGAATTCGTCATTGCAAAAATATCTGAAAGTGATAAGATCACTGATATTTAAAATTAATTTATACATTTTCAATTTTACGTGACCTCTAAATAGAGAACATCATTGGTGGTTTAATCTTCTTTCTGGAGTAGTACAAAGCGCAGACATTTTGTCAAACGTTTTAGAGATAGATCGTTGATCTTAGCAATGGTTTGAATTGTCATTGCAAAAATATCTGAAAGTGATAAGAACCCTGATATGTAAAATTAATTTATACATTTTCAATTTTACGTGACTCTAAATAGAGAACATGATTGGTGGTTTAATCTTCTTTCTGGAGTAGTACAAAGTGCAAACATTTTGTCCAACGTCTTTAGAGATAGATCGTTGATCTAGCAATGAAGCTGAATTCATTTGCAAAAATATCTGAAAGTGATAAGATCACTGATATTTAAAATTAATTTATACATTTTCAATTTTACGTGACTCCTCTAAATAGAGAACATGACTGGTGGTTTAATCTTTCTTCTGAGCAGTACAAAGTGCAGACATTTTGTCCAACGTCTTTAGAGATAGATCGTTGATCTTAGCAATGGTTTGAATTCGTCATTGCAAAAATATTTGAAAGTGATAAGATCACTGATATTTAAAATTAATTTATACATTTTCAATTTTACGTGACCTCTAACAGAGAACATGATTGGTGGTTTAATCTTCTTTCTGGAGTAGTACAAAGTGCAGACATTTTGTCCAACGTCTTTAGAGATAGATCGTTGATCTTAGGCAATGGTTTGAATTCGTCATTGCAAAAATATCTGAAAGGATAAGATCACTTTCGATATTTAAAATTAATTTATACATTTTCAATTTTACGGACTTCTCTAAATAGAGAACATGATTGGTGGTTTAATCTTCTTTCTGGAGTAGTACAAAGTGCAAACATTTTGTCCAACCTCTTTAGAGATAGATCGTTGATCTTAGCAATGGTTTGAATTGTCATTGCAAAAATATCTGAAAGTGATAAGATCACTGATATTTAAAATTAATTTATACATTTTCTCAATTTTATTTAATTCTAAATAGAGAACATGATTGGTGGTTTAATCTTCTTTCTGGAGTAGTACAAAGTGCAAACATTTTGTCCAACTCCTTTAGAGATAGATCGTTGATCTTAGCAATGGTTTGAATTCCTGTCATTG
The DNA here is from genome assembly GCA_037127315.1 of Ascarosepion bandense. NCBI lineage: Eukaryota > Metazoa > Mollusca > Cephalopoda > Sepiida > Sepiidae > Ascarosepion > Ascarosepion bandense. Next base: position 1,781,206 of record JBBBDQ010001096.1, read on the forward strand.
CAAAAATATCTGAAAGTGATAAGATCACTGATATTTAAAATTAATTTATACATTTTCAATTTTACGACTCCTCTAAATAGAGAACATGATTGGTGGTTTAATCTTCTTTCTGGAGAAAAGCAAAGTGCAAACATTTTGTCCAACCTCTTTTAGAGATAGATCGTTGATCTTAGCAATGGTTTGAATTCGTCATTGCAAAAATATCTGGAAAGTGATAAGATCACTGATATTTAAAATTAATTTATACATTTTCAATTTTACGTGACTCTAAATAGAGAGAACATCATTGGTGGTTTAATCTTCTTTTCTGAGTAGTACAAAGTGCAGACATTTTGTCCAACGTTTTAGAGATAGATCGTTGATCTTAGCAATGGTTTGAATTCGTCATTGCAAAAATATCTGAAAGTGATAAGAACCCTGATATGTAAAATTAATTTATACATTTTCAATTTTACGTGACTCCTCTAAATAGAGAACATGATTGGTGGTTTAATCTTCTTTCTGAGTAGTACAAAGTGCAGACATTTTGTCCAACGTCTTTAGAGATAGATCGTTGATCTTAGCAATGCTTTGAATTCGTCATTGTAAAAATATCTGAAAGTGATAAGATCACTGATATTTAAAATTAATTTATACATTTTCAATTTTACGTGACTCCTCTAAATAGAGAACATGACTGGTGGTTTAATCTTCTTTCTGAGCAGTACAAAGTGCAGACATTTTGTCCAACGTCTTTAGAGATAGATCGTTGATCTTAGCAATGGTTTGAATTCGTCATTGCAAAAATATCTGAAAGTGATAAGATCACTGATATTTAAAATTAATTTATACATTTTCAATTTTACGTGACTCCTCTAAATAGAGAACAGATTGGTGGTTTGACCTTCTTCTGGAGTAGTACAAAGTGCAAACATTTTGTCCAACGTCTTTAGAGATAGATCGTTGATCTTAGCAATGGTTTGAATTCGTCATTGCAAAAATATCTGAAAGTGATAAGATCACTGATATTTAAAATTAATTTATACATTTTCAATTTTACGTGACTCCTCTAAATAGAGAACATGATTGGTGGTTTAATCTTCTTTCTGGAGTAGTACAAAGTGCAAACATTTTGTCCAACCTCTTAGAGATAGATCGTTGATCTTAGCAATGGTTTGTCATTGCAAAAATATCTGAAAGTGATAAGATCACTGATATTTAAAATTAATTTATACATTTTCAATTTTACGTGACTCTAAATAGAGAAATATGATTGGTGGTTTAATCTTTCTTCTGGAGTAGTACAAAGTGCAAACATTTTGTCCAACGTCTTTAGAGATAGATCGTTGATCTTAGCAATGGTTTGAATTCGTCATTGCAAAAATATCTGAAAGTGATAAGATCACTGATATTTAAAATTAATTTATACATTTTCAATTTTACGTGACTCCTCTAAATAGAGAACATGATTGGTGGTTTAATCTTCTTCTGGAGTAGTACAAAGTGCAAACAATTTGTCCAAACTCCTCTTTAGAGATAGATCGTTGATCTTAGCAATGGTTTGAATTCGTCATTGCAAAAATATCTGAAAGTGATAAGATCACTGATATTTAAAATTAATTTATACATTTTCAATTTTACGTGACTCCTCTAAATAGAGAACACGATTGGTGGTTTAATCTTCTTTCTGGAGTAGTACAAAGTGCAAACATTTTGTCCAACGTGTCTTTAGAGATAGATCGTTGATCTTAGCAATGGTTTGAATTCGTCATTGCAAAAAAATATCTGAAAGTGATGGCACCACTGATATTTAAAATTAATTTATACATTTTCAATTTTACGTGACTCCTCTAAATAGAGAACATGATTGGTGGTTTAATCTTTCTTTCTGGAGTAGTACAAAGTGCGAACATTTTGTCCAACGTCTTTAGAGATAGATCGTTGATCTTAGCAATGCTTTGAATTCGTCATTGCAAAAATATCTGAAAGTGATAAGATCACTGATATTTAAAATTAATTTATACATTTTCAATTTTACGTGACTCCTCTAAATAGAGAACATGATTGGTGGTTTAATCTTCTTTCTGGAGTAGTACAAAGTGCAAACATTTTGTCCAACGTCTTTAGAGATAGATCGTCGATCTTAACAATGGTTTGAATTCGTCATTGCAAAAATATCTGAAAGTGATAAGATCACTGATATTTAAAATTAATTTATACATTTTCAATTTTACGTGACTCCTCTAAATAGAGAACATGATTGGTGGTTTAATCTTCTTTCTGGAGTAGTACAAAGTGCAAACATTTTGTCCAACCTCTTTAGAGATAGATCGTTGATCTTAGCAATGGTTTGAATTCGTCATTCCAAAAATATCTGAAAGTGATAAGATCACTGATATGTAAAATTAATTTATACATTTTCAATTTTACGTGACTCCTCTAAATAGAGAACATGATTGGTGGTTTAATCTTCTTTCTGGAGTAGTACAAAGTGCAGACATTGTGTCCAACGTCTTTAGAGATAGATCGTTGATCTTAGCAATGCTTTGAATTCGTCATTGCAAAAATATCTGAAAGTGATAAGATCACTGATATTTAAAATTAATTTATACATTTTCAATTTTACGTGACTCCTCTAAATAGAGAACATGACTGGTGGTTTAATCTTCTTTCTGGAGCAGGACAAAGTGCAGACATTTTGTCCAACGTCTTTAGAGATAGATCGTTGATCTTAGCAATGGTTTGAATTCGTCATTGCAAAAATATCTGAAAGTGATAAGATCACTGATATGTAAAATTAATTTATACATTTTCAATTTTACGTGACTCCTCTAAATAGAGAACATGATTGGTGGTTTAATCTTCTTTCTGGAGTAGTACAAAGTGCAGACATTTTGTCCAACGTCTTCAGAGATAGATCGTTGATCTTAGCAATGGTTTGAATTCGTCATTGCAAAAATATCTGAAAGTGATAAGATCACTGATATGTAAAATTAATTTATACATTTTCAATTTTACGTGACTCCTCTAAATAGAGAACATGATTGGTGGTTTATTCTTCTTTCTGGAGTAGTACAAAGAGCAAACATTTTTTCCAACGTCTTTAGAGATAGATCGTTGATCTTAGCAATGGTTTGAATTCGTCATTGCAAAAATATCTGAAAGTGATAAGATCACTGATATGTAAAATTAATTTATACATTTTCAATTTTATGTGACTCCTCTAAATAGAGAACATGATTGGTGGTTTAATCTTCTTTCTGGAGTAGTACAAAGTGCAGACATTTTGTCCAACGTTTTAGAGATAGATCGTTGATCTTAGCAAAGGTTTGAATTCGTCATTGCAAAAATATCTGAAAGTGATAAGAACCCTGATATTTAAAATTAATTTTTACATTTTCAATTTTACGTGACTCCTCTAAATAGAGAACATGATTGGTGGTTCAATCTTCTTTCTGGAGTAGTACAAAGTGCAGACATTTTGTCCAACGTTTTAGAGATAGATCGTTGATCTTAACAATGGTTTGAATTCGTCATTGCAAAAATATCTGAAAGTGATAAGAACCCTGATATGTAAAATTAATTTATACATTTTCAATTTTACGTGACTCCTCTAAATAGAGAACATGATTGGTGGTTTAATCTTCTTTCTGGAGTAGTACAAAGTGCAGACATTTTGTCCAACGTTTTAGAGATAGATCGTTGATCTTAGCAATGGTTTGAATTCGTCATTGCAAAAATATCTGAAAGTGATAAGATCACTGATATGTAAAATTAATTTATACATTTTCAATTTTACGTGACTCCTCTAAATAGAGAACATGACTGGTGGTTTAATCTTCTTTCTGGAGCAGTACAAAGTGCAGACATTTTGTCCAACGTCTTTAGAGATAGATCGTTGATCTTAGCAATGGTTTGAATTCGTCATTGCAAAAATATCTGAAAGTGATAAGATCACTGATATGTAAAATTAATTTATACATTTTCAATTTTACGTGACTCCTCTAAATAGAGAACATGATTGGTGGTTTAATCTTCTTTCTGGAGTAGTACAAAGTGCAGACATTTTGTCCAACGTCTTCAGAGATAGATCGTTGATCTTAGCAATGGTTTGAATTCGTCATTGCAAAAATATCTGAAAGTGATAAGATCACTGATATTTAAAATTAATTTATACATTTTCAATTTTACGTGACTCCTCTAAATAGAGAACATGATTGGTGGTTTAATCTTCTTTCTGGAGTAGTACAAAGTGCCGACATTTTGTCCAACGTCTTTAGAGATAGATCGTTGATCTTAGCAATGGTTTGAATTCGTCATTGCAAAAATATGTGAAAGTGATATGATCACTGATATGTAAAATTAATTTATACATTTTCAATTTTATGTGACTCCTCTAAATAGAGAACATGATTGGTGGTTTAATCTTCTTTCTGGAGTAGTACAAAGTGCAGACATTTTGTCCAACGTTTTAGAGATAGATCGTTGATCTTAGCAAAGGTTTGAATTCGTCATTGCAAAAATATCTGAAAGTGATAAGAACCCTGATATTTAAAATTAATTTTTACATTTTCAATTTTACGTGACTCCTCTAAATAGAGAACATGATTGGTGGTTTAATCTTCTTTCTGGAGTAGTACAAAGTGCAGACATTTTGTCCAACGTTTTAGAGATAGATCGTTGATCTTAGCAATGGTTTGAATTCGTCATTGCAAAAATATCTGAAAGTGATAAGAACCCTGATATGTAAAATTAATTTATACATTTTCAATTTTACGTGACTCCTCTAAATAGAGAACATGATTGGTGGTTTAATCTTCTTTCTGGAGTAGTACAAAGTGCAGATATTTTGTCCAACTTTTTAGAGATAGATCGTTGATCTTAGCAATGGTTTGAATTCGTCATTGCAAAAATATCTGAAAGTGATAAGAACCCTGATATTTAAAATTAATTTATACATTTTCAATTTTACGTGACTCCTCTAAATAGAGAACATGATTGGTGGTTTAATCTTCTTTCTGGAGTAGTACAAAGTGCAAACATTTTGTCCAACGTTTTAGAGATAGATCGTTTATCTTAGCAATGGTTTGAATTCGTCATTGCAAAAATATCTGAAAGTGATAAGATCACTGATATTTAAAATTAATTTATACATTTTCAATTTTACGTGACTCCTCTAAATAGAGAACATGATTGGTGTTTTAATCTTCTTTCTGGAGTAGTACAAAGTGCAGACATTTTGTCCAACGTTTTAGAGATAGATCTTTGATCTTAGCAATGGTTTGAATTCGTCATTGCAAAAATATCTGAAAGTGATAAGAACCCTGATATGTAAAATTAATTTATACATTTTCAATTTTACGTGACTTTAAATAGAGAACATGATTGGTGGTTTAATCTCTTTCTGGAGTAGTACAAAGTGGCAGACATTTTGTTAACGTCTTTAGAGATAGATCGTTGATCTTAGCAATGGTTTGAATTCGTCATTGCAAAAATATCTGAAAGTGATAAGATTACCGATATTTAAAATTAATTTATACATTTTCAATTTTACGTGACTCCTCTAAATAGAGAGAACATGATTGGTGGTTTAATCTTCTTTCTGGAGTAGTACAAAGCGCAAACATTTTGTCCAACTCTTTAGAGATAGATCGTTGATCTTAGCAATGGTTTGAATTCGTCATTCCAAAAATATCTGAAAGTGATAAGATCACTGATATGTAAAATTAATTTATACATTTTCAATTTTACGTGACTCTAAATAGAGAATGATGATTGGTGGTTTAATCTTTCTGGAGTAGTACAAAGTGCAGACATTTTGTCCAACGTCTTTAGAGATAGATCGTTGATCTTAGCAACGTTTTTGAATTCGTCATTGCAAAAATATTCGAAAGTGATAAGATCACTGATATTTAAAATTAATTTATACATTTTCAATTTTACGTGACTCCTCTAAATAGAGAACATGACTGGTGGTTTAATCTTCTTTCTGGAGTTAAAAGTACAAAGTGCAGACATTTGTCCAACGTCTTTAGAGATAGATCGTTGATCTTAGCAATGGTTTGAATTCGTCATTGTAAAATATCTGAAAGTGATAAGATCACTGATATGTAAATAATTTATACATTTTCAATTTTACGTGACTCCTCTAAATAGAGAACATGATTGGTGGTTTAATCTTCTTCTGAGTAGTGGCAGCAAGACATTTTGTCCACCGTCTTCAGAGATAGATCGTTGATCTTAGCAATGGTTTGAATTCGTCATTGCAAAAATATCTGAAAGTGATAAGATCACTGATATTTAAAATTAATTTATACATTTTCAATTTTACGTGACTCCTCTAAATAGAGAACATGATTGGTGGTTTAATCTTCTTTCTGGAGTAGTACAAAGTGACATTTTGTCCAACGTCTTTAGAGATAGATCGTTGATCTTAGCAATGGTTTGAATTCGTCATTGCAAAAATATCTGAAAGTGATAAGATCACTGATATGTAAAATTAATTTATACATTTTCAATTTTACGTGACTCCTCTAATAGAGAACATGATTGGTGGTTTATTCTTCTTCTGGAGTAGTACAAAGAGCAAACATTTTTTCCAACGTCTTTAGAGATAGATCGTTGATCTTAGCAATGGTTTGAATTCGTCATTGCAAAAATATCTGAACGTGATAAGATCACTGATATGTAAAATTAATTTATACATTTTCAATTTTATGTGACTCCTCTAAATAGAGAACATGATTGGTGGTTTAATCTTCTTTCTGGAGTAGTACAAAGTGCAGACATTTTGTCCAACGTTTTAGAGATAGATCGTTGATCTTAGCAAAGGTTTGAATTCGTCATTGCAAAAATATCTGAAAGTGATAAGAACTCTGATATTTAAAATTAATTTTTACATTTTCAATTTTACGTGACTCCTCTAAATAGAGAACATGATTGGTGGTTTAATCTTCTTTCTGGAGTAGTACAATGTGCAGACATTTTGTCCAACGTTTTAGAGATAGATCGTTGATCTTAACAATGGTTTGAATTCGTCATTGCAAAAATATCTGAAAGTGATAAGAACCCTGATATGTAAAATTAATTTATACATTTTCAATTTTACGTGACTCCTCTAAATAGAGAACATGATTGGTGGTTTAATCTTCTTTCTGGAGTAGTACAAAGTGCAGACATTTTGTCCAACGTTTTAGAGATAGATCGTTGATCTTAGCAATGGTTTGAATTCGTCATTGCAAAAATATCTGAAAGTGATAAGATCACTGATATGTAAAATTAATTTATACATTTTCAATTTTACGTGACTCCTCTAAATAGAGAACATGACTGGTGGTTTAATCTTCTTTCTGGAGCAGTACAAAGTGCAGACATTTTGTCCAACGTCTTTAGAGATAGATCGTTGATCTTAGCAATGGTTTGAATTCGTCATTGCAAAAATATCTGAAAGTGATAAGATCACTGATATGTAAAATTAATTTATACATTTTCAATTTTACGTGACTCCTCTAAATAGAGAACATGATTGGTGGTTTAATCTTCTTTCTGGAGTAGTACAAAGTGCAGACATTTTGTCCAACGTCTTCAGAGATAGATCGTTGATCTTAGCAATGGTTTGAATTCGTCATTGCAAAAATATCTGAAAGTGATAAGATCACTGATATTTAAAATTAATTTATACATTTTCAATTTTACGTGACTCCTCTAAATAGAGAACATGATTGGTGGTTTAATCTTCTTTCTGGAGTAGTACAAAGTGCCGACATTTTGTCCAACGTCTTTAGAGATAGATCGTTGATCTTAGCAATGGTTTGAATTCGTCATTGCAAAAATATGTGAAAGTTATATGATCACTGATATGTAAAATTAATTTATACATTTTCAATTTTATGTGACTCCTCTAAATAGAGAACATGATTGGTGGTTTAATCTTCTTTCTGGAGTAGTACAAAGTGCAGACATTTTGTCCAACGTTTTAGAGATAGATCGTTGATCTTAGCAAAGGTTTGAATTCGTCATTGCAAAAATATCTGAAAGTGATAAGAACCCTGATATTTAAAATTAATTTTTACATTTTCAATTTTACGTGACTCCTCTAAATAGAGAACATGATTGGTGGTTTAATCTTCTTTCTGGAGTAGTACAAAGTGCAGACATTTTGTCCAACGTTTTAGAGATAGATCGTTGATCTTAGCAATGGTTTGAATTCGTCATTGCAAAAATATCTGAAAGTGATAAGAACCCTGATATGTAAAATTAATTTATACATTTTCAATTTTACGTGACTCCTCTAAATAGAGAACATGATTGGTGGTTTAATCTTCTTTCTGGAGTAGTACAAAGTGCAGATATTTTGTCCAACTTTTTAGAGATAGATCGTTGATCTTAGCAATGGTTTGAATTCGTCATTGCAAAAATATCTGAAAGTGATAAGAACCCTGATATTTAAAATTAATTTATACATTTTCAATTTTACGTGACTCCTCTAAATAGAGAACATGATTGGTGGTTTAATCTTCTTTCTGGAGTAGTACAAAGTGCAAACATTTTGTCCAACGTTTTAGAGATAGATCGTTTATCTTAGCAATGGTTTGAATTCGTCATTGCAAAAATATCTGAAAGTGATAAGATCACTGATATTTAAAATTAATTTATACATTTTCAATTTTACGTGACTCCTCTAAATAGAGAACATGATTGGTGTTTTAATCTTCTTTCTGGAGTAGTACAAAGTGCAGACATTTTGTCCAACGTTTTAGAGATAGATCTTTGATCTTAGCAATGGTTTGAATTCGTCATTGCAAAAATATCTGAAAGTGATAAGAACCCTGATATGTAAAATTAATTTATACATTTTCAATTTTACGTGACTCCTCTAAATAGAGAACATGATTGGTGGTTTAATCTTCTTTCTGGAGTAGTACAAAGTGCAGACATTTTGTCCAACGTCTTTAGAGATAGATCGTTGATCTTAGCAATGGTTTGAATTCGTCATTGCAAAAATATCTGAAAGTGATAAGATCACTGATATTTAAAATTAATTTATACATTTTCAGTTTGAAGTGACTCTTCGAAAAAGAGAACATCTCAAGTTGTTTATTCTTTTCTCTGGAGTAGTAGAAAGTGCCGACACTTTATCCAACGTCTTTAGACACAGATCATATCTCTTGCCAATGCCTTGAATTTGTAATTGCAAAAATAGCTGAAATTCATCACAGATATTTAAAGTTGATCTATACATTTTAAGATTGAAGTGTTCTCTTTTTAGAAGAGTCACTTCAAACTTAAACATGTCTGTTTTCGGAAGTATTACAAACCACCGGCACTTTGTCCCATGTCTTTATTGATGTCTCGTATATACGAGTTCCACTTGAGGTTTGGATCAAATTTGCGTCTCCAAAACGCTCAAAACAATTCTCTTTTAAGGTGTAAACATGCAACGGCAATGCTGATAAACCGGTGTCCACTCGGGGATGATGGAAAGTTAATAGTTTGGCTTGTGAGCTAGAATATGCCCGAAAAAGATTCTTTAAATTTGTAAGCATTAGACAAACTTGAGTGTAATCAAATGCATGACAACAATCTGTTTAAAACCGAACGAATACACAAAGGCAAACAAAAACTAAATAAAATTTAACGTCTAAACTTTGTAAATAAGCACCCTTTATTTTGCAAGACAAAATTTTTGGGATACTTTTCTTGTGTTCTTATGCAGATATTTACGAGGAATGTCATTTCATATATAAAATTTGCCATGGTAAACAGAAAAGCGTTAATATGCAGCAGAATTGAAGTCACATTTTGACGTTAGAACATCATTAACCCTGGAATATTAAACATAAATTAAAGTTACACCACTACTAATCATGGGTATATCATACCCGATTAAGAAAATATAAAAAAATATTAAATATACTATTTTATTTGAAATATTTTACATGCAGGCACATCAAACGTTCTACTTTGAGATAACATTATAAAACATTGAAAAACATATTATTTAGGTAAGAAAAGCAGGTACTAAAAATTGTAATTAATATGGCGTCATTTGCACTGGGTAAAAAAAAAAAGTCAGTCATTCCTGTTTCGAGATATAATTGCCTAAGCGTGTATCACGTATGGCACTTAACTGACTGACTGATTGACTGACTGGATATATACCTATGATTAGTGTCATCGGGTTAAAGAAGCGTCATAGACCTGAAGATCAGAGGCGGGATCAGAAAATTAATTCTGAACAGAACATAGAAGCAGCCAAACAAAAGACTTTTTTATGAATACATATATTGAAATTGCAGCTAAATTGTCGTTTAAATTACATTACATCAGTAAAATGATCAACGATTGCTTTTTTTTTTTAAATCATTTCACCCCGAGCAAGGCGGAAACGCCACTGATGTGCAGGGGGTTACATAAATGTAAAAAGATTAATTAGAAAAGAGTGAGGAGTACAAACTAGTTAGAAAGGAACAATAGAAAGCAGGTGCGATGACAGATACATAGGTGGAGAGAAAAGGAAGATTATACAGGGTTGGGGAGAGAGCTAGAGTCCAGTGGTTAGTAGATGAGTATTGACTTTGCATTTAAATTTCTGGAGGTTGTAGCCGTCAGGAAAGCAAGAATACAGGAGCGAGTTCCACAGGCGGGAAGTGCGAGAGAAGAAGCTGCAGGAGTAGTATTGTCGTCTGCATTTGGCTAACCTGACTGTGAATGGGTGGGACCCAGTTGCCAGTCTGGTTGCATGAGTAAACACCTGTTGAGGAGGCATCAGTGACTTAAGTTCGTCTGAGCAGAAGTCATGAAAGTATTTATAGAACAGACAAAGGGAGGCCACATTTCGACGATGGGGAAGTGGCTGCAGTCGAGCCTTATTTAAAATGTTGCGCCCGTTAAATATTTGTAAACTAGAAAAGTGATACAGTGATGTATCAGTATACTCATATATATATATATATATATATATATATATATATATATATAAGAAATCTAGCAGCGAGCCACCACCTATCGCGGTTTCACACTACGGTTCTTCAGGTTAAGAGGGGTCTCTTACCCTGAAGAACCGTGGTGTGGAACCGCGGTAGGTGGTGGCTCGCTTCTAGATTTCTTGTATTCTCGGTCTACTTTCGTACTTTCGTATCGAGCGCTTTATTGTTAAGAATTCGTCTTGGATTTTTTTTTCTTTCTGACTGGCACTAGACGTATTGTTCTTGTGTGCTGTTTGTTTCTTTTTTTTTCTCCTCCCGTTATTTAACCCACGAGATAGTTCTCGCCGGGTTACAAGACGGTTTACGTTACTGTTAAATTAGCCCCATTTTCGGAAGTTTTGTCTGTTATTATTAGTGTTGCCTTACTGTGACAAGGTTCATTACTATATATATATATATATATATATATATATATATATATATATGTATATATAAAAATTAAAAAAGGATTAATTCAATGATGTTGAATGACCATTTCGATGTGAAAATCCCCACGGGGGATAACACATCACCTCAGCAACCGAAAAATCCTTTCAGAAACTGGAGAAAAATCAGTCTAATTTTCCTTTTTAAATAGATTTGCAAAGAAATTAAAAAAGAAAAGAAAAAAGAAAGAAAAAGATAAAACAAAATAAAAACAAATAAACAAGTAACTGATTTTTCTCCAGTTTCTGAAAGGATTTTTCTGTTGCTGAGGTGATGTGTTATCCCCCGTGGGGATTTTCACATCGAAATGGTCATTCAACATCATTGAATTAATCATTTTTTAATTTATATTTGCTCTGTAATATTTTATTACATGGAGCTCTCTTCCTGTATCATTTTTTAATATTAAAATAAATTTTTAATATTAATTAGGATCGGGCTTTTGGAATTTACCTTCTTGCTTTTTTCACTTGGATTAAAGTATCTGAATTAAAATATATATATATATATATATATATATATATATATATATATATATATATATTTCAGTCTATCTATATATCTATCCATATAATTTTCTTTATACAGTATATACATATCAGCCTCTTAATATCTATCTATCTATCTATCTATCAGTCTGTTAATATCTATCTCTTTCTCCCTCTCTATTTCTCTTTCACTCTCTCACACGCTCTCTTTCTCTTTCTCTCTCTCTCTCTCTCTCTCTCTATATATATATATATATATATATATATATATATATATATATATATATATACACATCCATATGCAGTACTGTGCAAAAGTATTTGTACAAGAACTATTTTATCTTTCATGAGGCATCAAAATAAATTTTAAAATCACCCCTGTCCTAATACTTTTGCACACTACCCGTAGTGTGCAAAAGTATTAAGACAGGGGTGATTTTCTAAATCCTCACTTAAATTCAAATAGAGGCTGAAAAGCCAAGTAAATTGCTGATAAATATTGATTATTTAAAACTAGGTGTAAAAGAAATGTATTAAAAAGAAGCTATATTTAATTTTTCCTCTTTTCTATTAAACAAATTATTTTGAAACTACTCATTATTCTATTATCCTTGGATATGAATGACTTTTTTCTTATTCCCCCTCTCGAATTGATAAATCTAATGTTACTTCGCAAGACACACTTTGCGAACAAACACAAGCTGCTTGGCAGGAAATATCATTAGATACATCGAAGAAACTTGTGATGTCAATGCCTGACAGAATGAAGTCTGTGATCAAAGCAAAAGGCTATTATACTAAATATTAAATTTATTTTCTAACAAGTCTTTTTTCTTGTTAAAGCATTTGTTGAGTAAATCAAATAAAATTACTTGGCGGACCTTTAAGGGGACGACCACCACCTGTAAATTTGCTGCTTTTCATTTTTGTTTTTTTACTTTTTTCTGTGCAATCTTATCGCTTACACTCTAAACTTTCCGACTGACAAAAAAATTTTGAAAAAAATTCAAAATTTAAACAATTTTAGTGGGGACTCAGTTTTTCATACAACGTTATAGTAAATCGATCCTCGTACTCGCCGGTACAACATTACCATCACCTGTAAATTGGTTGATTATTAATTTTTTCTTTTACTTTTTTCAGTGTAATCTTATCGATTAAACCCTAAACTTTCCGACTGAGAAAAAATTTGTAAAATTTTCAAAATTTAAATAATTTTAGGGGCGAGCTCACTTTTTCATACAACCTTAAAGTTAATCGATCCTGTGCAATTAACTTTTTTGCTTTTTTTTCAACAACTGAATATTTTTGAATAAATAGTCTTGGAGTTTCCTAGGAAGATACCATCGTTAGAACTGAAGAATACTTGAAACAGACAAAAACAAGAGCAACAACTCGTTCAAAAAACAAAACAAAACAAAACGACCCCCAACGTGAGTGGTTCTAAAATGGAGGATCGATTTACTATAACGTTCTATGACAAATTGAGCCCTCCACCCCTAAAATTGTTTAAATATTGACATTTTTCCAATTTTTTTTTTTTTGATAATAGAGAACTTTATGTATTAATTGATAAGACTGCGCTGAAAAAAGTAAAAAAAATAAAAAACAAATTTAAATGTGGTAGTAGTCACCTACATGTCCGTCAATTACTTTAATTAAATTGTTTAGATAAACAGACACACAAACATCTTGCCTTATATATATATATATATATATATATATATATATATATATATATATATATATATATAGAGAGAGAGAGAGAGAGAGAGAGAGAGATTTTCTGCACTATTGTAAGAACTGCAACCTTCAAACTTTTGAATATCGTTTCTTATGTCGTTGTCTATGAGCGTATGTCAATATAATTCATAAAATATAAAATAGTTCTTGTCCTTATACTTTTGCACAGGACTGTATATATGCATCAGTGTATTCATATATATCTGTGTCTATTTCAGGCAATTCATTTATCAGGTCGGTGCAAAAGTTTTTGCCGATTTAAAATTTCATCTTGAATATGAAAAACTGTGTGTTTTTGAAAATCTTTATTCATAACAATAACGACCTTTGCTCTCTATAACTTGATCCCACCGTTTAACGAGCTTATAAATGCCTCGCTTGTAAAATTCTTTAGGTTTTGATGTGAAATATGAATCTAACTCATGTTCAATCTCCTCTCGTTAGGTTAACCTAAAACCGTCTAAATGGTTTTGGAATCCTCGAAATAAGTGATAATCCGAAGGAAGTTTTGTCAGGAGAATATGCAGGGTGGGGCAGGGTGGCACTTCTTATCTCCCGGGACAAGCCTACCCCAAAATAGGTGTCTGAAGGTGTCGTGAAAGCAAAGATTCGCAACAAGAAACACGTTATCGCAGGTGCTCTGGAGAACATAGGATAGAACATTGCAGAAAAATATGAGTGATGATTTAATAATCTTAAAGGAAAATTTATAAATTGATCTTTGTGATATGTTTAAGTCATATCTTTATGCATAAAATAAATTACAATGATTTAAAATGCCCCTTTTACAAACCGGCAAAACTTTTACACCGACCTGATATATATATATATATATATATATATATATATATATACCTATGTCAGGGTCTTAGTATCTATCTATCTATCTATCTATCTATCTATCTATCTATCTATCTATCTATCTATTCCAGCCTATTCATTTTTCTGTACCTTCTATCTCTTTATCTAATTCTATTTCTAATTTCTCCACATGTCAGCGTCTAAATCTATCTATCTATCTATCTATCTATCTATCTATCTATCTATCTATCTATCTATCTATCTATTCCAGCCTATTCATTTTTCTATACCTTCTATATATCTCTTTATCTAATTCTATTTCTAATTTCTCCACATGTCAGCATCTAAATCTATCTATCTATCTATCTATCTATCTATCTATCTATCTATCTATCTATCTATCTATCTTTTTCTTTTCTAAACATATACTGTTAAATATAAGAGACAATGAATGTATTTTATGTTTAATCATAAGCAGTTCTAAACATCGTATTTTGGCTTTAATTTCAGGTGAAAATAAAGACAAAAATTATCCACCATTCTGATTTCCGGTATCGATGCCAAACTTTTTTGACATCGATACTGGAAATCAAAATTTGACTTACATCCATTAATTTTTCTGTCAATCTACAGTTTCTCTTTGAATAGAATCAGCTATTGCTATTTAGTCTTTTGTGCCAATCTCCAAAGCACCCGAGCAACTCTGGTCTATACTGATTGCATATATATATGCAATATATATATATATAAATTGAAAATCTAAGTGAGCCAATGACCTACCACGGTTTCACTTAATAGCTCGTCAGGGAAAATTGGCCAAGGTATATTACGATCAAAAGATGTCAGAAATGAGCTGTGAGGTGGACAGATGTTACTGGCTCACTCTTAGATTTTCGATTTTGTTTGCTCTACTTTCGCTTTGAGTGCTTTGTGTACTCTGCTTTCGTATTGAGCTCTTTATTGTTAAGGTTTTCGTCTTGGGGGTTTTTCTTTCTTACGAATGCTTGACTTTTTGTTCAGGTATTTCATTTGTTTCTTTTTTTCTTCACCTTCTTTTCCCTCCGGGTTCGTTCCCGGTGGGTTTCAAGACGATCTCAGTTGTAGTTTAATTATTCATAATCTTGACAGAATTAGTTCTGTTGCTATTGGTATTGCAACTATAATTAATATATATATATATATATATATATATATATATATATATATATATACATATATATTATCGTGTTTTCCTCTTTTTTGCTCTTTATTTTCTCATTTTGCTCCTTATTATTCTTTTCGTTTAATTCATTTTCCAACGATTTTTATCCGAGTGAAATGTTCGACGAAAGGGCCTTTCAGACTAACAATAAATTCATTGTTTTCAAAATAATATATATCTAAACTTATTTATAAATGGAAGTTTGTCTGTGTGTGTGTGTATCCGTTACCTATAGACTCCGAAACGGCTGAACTGATTTTCTTGAAAATGTACACAGTTGTACTATAAGCGTCTGCGAGTGTTCTTAGCTAGGTTTTGTGTCGAAGTACCCCCGATAAATATCGAAAATCGATAATCGAAAAAATCGGGTGATAGAAGGAGTGGTCCGATTTTAATCAAATTTGATACACTCATAGACAAAGTCATGAGAAACTATTTCAGAAGTCTCAAGGTTGCAGTTCTTACAATAGTGCAGAAAATCGATAATATATATATATATATATATATATATATATGTGTGTGTGTGTGTGTGTGTGTGTGTGTGTGTGTGTGTGTGTATTATATCTTAATTATTGATAATCCTGGCAGAATTAGTTCTATTGTTATTGGTATTACAACTATAATTAATGTTAAGATATATATATATATCCGTGTTTGTTGTTCGTTTAGCAGGCAAGACAATCGTCATCGTTGAAGAACAAGGCGGCGTAATATATCCCAGAACGAGAAACAACTATAACAGCTGTTTCAATAAATTTGCAAGTAGTTGTATAGTTTTTATACCCCTTCATGAAAGTGACTATATTCCAAAGAGTTTGCCAGAACCTTCATAAAAAGATCCTAAAATAGTTGGATTATTCTCTGATTTGGGGTATGTTTGTATTTTTGGTTTTCATGTCTTGATTAGTCCACATGCTCATTCACTCAAAGACAGAAATATATTCTTATAAAGAGCATTAAAAAAAAAATTCCCCATTGAACATGCAGACTCGTCAAGAAGTGATGATAGTTTTTCAAATTGTCTTAATGGAAAGCATAAATACAAACATACATTATATGTATGTATGCAACTAGTTTCAATCAAACTTGAAATGTTTTAACCATGTTTTTTTTTAGTTTTTGGGTAGCGTTGTATACTAGTGAGCCAGCCATAACCTGACTCATTTTGTAGTTCACCAATGGAAGAATTAACCAATCAGAAAGATCAAAATATTCAATGCGACGTGTATAAAGGCAATTATATTTTCCTTGGTATTGGCAATTTAATCAGATTCAACAAATTTTCTGACTCGTGAGTTTTAATCTTTGACGTTGTTTTATTGAACAGATTACGTACTGTGCTGTATTCTATTTTCATAAACTATGGTGGACACAGTTAACAATCTTTCCGACCAGTTAAATTTACAGCACCGTCATAACTGCTCCGTTCATTTTCGACGTTCAAAAGAATTCTTAGTGACACCGTTTTTGCAGAATTTTGAAATTGATGGCTCGTATAGTTTTATACATTCCTGGTATTCAAAATTACCATTATTAACTCTGAGATTATTATATAATAGTAAAGTCGAATTTAGTATCCATAATAATCCTGTAACATCCTTCCTCTTCTCGGGGATTTTAGTAATACAGTCGTCGAAATGGTTGGAATATTTCGTTGAAATTCCAATCCGCTTAATTGCTTTATGAAGGACTAGCAGTATAGCCCGGCGTTGCTCGGGTGTAATGAAAGCTTTAAAACTAATCCATGGTACTGGAGCTCAGATTCTTTGAACGTCGGCACGAAAGACTAAAAAGCAATAGTTGTTTCCAGTTAAAGCGAAACCGTAGAATGAAAGAAAAATGAATGGATGTAAGTCAAATTTTGAAGCTTGGTGAGAATCGGATAAAAATTGTGGATTTGTATAAAGGACATACAGACATATAAACAGACACACACACAAACATCTTGCCTTTTATATATATATATATATATTATCAATTTTCTGCACTACTGTAAGAACTGCAACCTTGAAAATTCTAAATATCGTTTCTCATGTCTTTGTCTATGAGTGTATCAAATTGGATTAAAATCGGACCACTTCTTTAACACGATTTTTTCGATTATCGATTTTCGTTATTTATTGGGGGTACCTAGACACAAAATCTAGCTAAGAACACTCGCAGACGCTTATATTACAACTGTGTAAATTTTCAAGAAAATCGGTTCAGCCGTTTCGGAGTCTGTAGGTAACGGACACACACACAGACGCACACACAGACAAAGCTCCATTTATAAATAAGCTTAGATGTTTTGGGAATTCACTCTGAATGTGCACTGTTGTCGAATAGTTATAGGCTTGCAATTAAAAATCGGTTTAAATTATTTGCATTCAGTTACGGGCAAATACCGTTGGGAAAGGTAAGAATCCATCGCTTCTTCCTCCAGCTATAGATTAAATATATATATAGCCATCCGCAGACAGATCTGTTTCGCTGTATCACAGCTCATCAGTACGGTTTAACCTAGGATTGCAACCCGACCGAATTGGCGTCAGTCGGCGATTCTACCTCTGAGCTATGGGCGCTCGGTAGAAGAATGAAAACTTTTTAGCGTGTATATTGTCATTATACACGCCCAATAGCCAGAGTGCTCTAATTCATTACTGAATGAGCGATGCGTACAGCTAGATTAGCTACTGTTTTTCAAAGTTCACCATACTTCCAGAGTTCTCAATCAGGGTGTGAGAGCGTAAATGGTCATCCGAAACGAATATTAAACTTACGACATCAATTTAGCGCTTTCGGTATTAGAGAAATCAGGGAGGAGTGAAAGAATGGAAGTATAGTAGCTAATTGAATTAAATCTATATTACGGAAGTTTAAATTTGATTTTATGCCAATATTTAAACCAAAATTCATTCCTCTGATTCAATAGTTGGCTTTGAGTATTGTATTTGATCATTCAAATTTTTCCTCCTAAACATAAGTTACACCACTCTCTAAAACAGTTAGGAGTACGTATGGAACCTACAATCTTCCAAGTTATCTGTAGGTTTGAGTCTTTCTCCTTCAATTCCGAAAGATTTCCGGAAAGAATAGTCTTGTGTTCCAATCCAGGGTTAAGAAGTGAGTGTCTATCAGTACAAAACCTCTGTTTCCATTACCCCTCGGAAATTCCAATGTAAATATCATAATTTTTCTTATTTTCTTTGTGAAATGAGAACCCCTTATATATTTCTAGTAAGTCTGCGTTTGCCCTCTACTGTACAGTTTTCTTTACATCGACAATTTAATTTCTTAAGCACTTCAATTACTATATATATATATATATATATATATATATATATATATATATATATGTTTGTATGTATATATATACAGTACAGTGCGAAACTATTAGGATAAGAACTATTTTATCTTTTATGAGGCATATTGACAGAAAATATACAATTTAATTAAAGTAATTTTATTTGATTTACTCAACAAATGCTTTAACAAGAATAAAATACTTTAATTTAAAATGTAATATTTAGTATAATAACATTTTGCTTTGATCACAGCATTTATACTGTCATGTATTGACATAACAAGCTTCTTCAATGTATCTAATGGTATCTCCTGCCAAGCAGCTTGTATTTGTTCCCAAAGTGTGTCTTGCGAAGTAACATTAGATTTATCAATTCGAAAGGGGGCAATAACAAAAAAGTCAGTCATATCCAGGTTTAAAAGAATAATGAGTAGTTTCAAAATAAATTGTTTAATAGAAAATAGGAAAAATTAAATAAAACTTCTTTTTAATACATTTCTTTTACACCGAGCTTTAAATAATCAATATTTATTAGCAATGTACTTGGCTTTTCAGGATGTGCGTTGTGGTACAGTGGATATCGGCTCGGAACGAGAAACCGGGGAGCCGAGTTCGAATTCCAGTTGAATCCATTGTATTCACTTACGCGCAAATACCCTTGGGAAAGGTATTAATCCGTCGCTTCCTTCCAGTTATGGGTTAAATAACAGGACAGATTGGGTTCTGTAACATAAGTTACACCACTCTCGGCAACCAGTCTACCGCAGAAAGCAATGGCAACCTACTGCGGGGTAATCTTCTGCCCAGTCAGTCATGTCTCTTTCGAGACATGATCGCCCAAGCGTGTATCACGTATGGCACTTAACTGACTGACTTGGCTTTTCACCTTTTCCTTTTCTCTCTCTCTCTCTCTCTCTCTTGCTCTATCTCAGTCTTTTTTCGTTTTCTAACTTCTCTTTTGTTCTTTCTCTTGTTCTGTTTCTCTCTCCCGCTTGCTCTATCTCACTCTTTTCTCTTCTTCTCTCTTCTCTTTTGTTCCCTCTCTTATTCTATTTCTCTCTTGTTCTATCTCTTGTCTCTTTTTTTCTTTTTCCTTCTTTCTCTCTATCTCTCTTGCTCTATCACACTCTTTTTTCTTCTGCTCTCTTCTCTTTTGTTTTTCTCTCTCTTTTGTTCTTTCTCTAGTTCTCTCTCCCTCTTGCTCTATCTCACTCATTTTTCTTCTCTCTTCTTTTTTATTATTTCCCTCTCTTTTGTTCTTTCTCTTATTCTCTTTCTCTCTCCCTCTTTCTCTATCTCACTCATTTTTCTTCTCTCTTCTTTTTTGTTCTTTTCCTCTCTTTTGTTCTTTCACTTGTTTCTCTTTCTCTCTCCCTCTTTCTCTATCTCACTCATTTTCCTTCTCTCTTCATTTTGTTCTTTCCCTCTCTTTTGATCTTTCTCTTGTTTTCTCTTTTTCTCACACTTTTTCTTTCACTTGTTTCATCTCTTTCTTTTGTTATATCTCTTGTTCTCTCCCTCTCTTTCTCTCTCCATCGCCCTCTTGTTCTTTCTTTTCTAGTCTCTCTTGTTTCTCTCTCTTTCTCTCCTCTCTCTCTCTGTCTCTCTTGTAATTTTATTTTCTATTAATATAAGTGCTGTTTTAGTAGAAATACGTGTTTGAGTTTGAGTTTTGTTTAACGGCATATCAACACCTCTGTGGGTCATTTAATGCCAAAAAAGTGGGGTTTAAAGATATTTTTTTAATGTTTGGTTATAGTGAAAAGGTTGATTTAGTCATATTTTGATGAAAATTATTTTATTTTATTTTATTTTAGAAAACTGGTGATGTCTTCTAGTTTTGTATTAAAAAATGTATTGCTGGTAATATTTTTTTCATAAAAATATATATTATGGCAAAAACTTTTTTCCCTTCAAAAATGTGTGATGGAAATTTTTTCCTTCAAAAATATATATTTTCTATAAAAGTCTACTTTTATGCATATATTTTTATAAAAGTCATGTTTTATCCTTTCATAGTGTTTTCACCCCAGTTTGGGGGTTAATTATTTTCCCATATCCGGGAAAACATTTTCCCATATCTGGGATCCTAATTGGTGCTACCTATCCGGGTCAGGGTGAACCTGTGAACAATAGCAATTAAGAGGTGGTACCATGCTCCTCCCAACCTCCCAATCAGAGGCCTTGCTGCCAGATGCAGTTTACCGTCATGCCCAGGACGAACTATTTTTCAATGTATGAAATCAGTTCTGCTGCTATTCTAGAGTATATTGTTAAAATTGTTCTATTTTATTATTAACTAGCAATATAGCCCATTGTTACACGGGTTTAATGAAACCTTTAAAACTAATCCATTGTCCTGGAGCTCAGAATTTTTGGACGTTGGCACGAAAGACTAAAAAAGCAATAGTTGTTTCCAGTTAAAGCGAAACCGTAGACTGAAAGAAAAATGAATGGATGTAAGTTAAATTTTCATTTCCTGGTATCGATATCAAATAAGTTTTTTTCGTCGTAAACTGAATTTTGAAGGCTAAATAAGTCCTCTGTATAAATGGTATCATGTCTGAGACTAAGAACTACAATTATACCTACTTAGAGCCAAACCCGAAGCAAAAACTAAAATAAAAGAGCTGAAAAATACAGATTTACAGGCAGATAAACAGACACACACACAAACATCGGAATGTCCACGGTTTAATCGATAAGATTGCACTGAAAAAAATTTAAAATAAAACTGATAATCAACCAATTTACAGGTGGTGGTAATGTCGTACCGGCGAGTGGTTCCAAAATGGAGGATCGGTTTACTAACGTTATATGAAAAATATAAAATTGTTAAAATATTGTGTTTTCGATAAGACTGCACTGAAAAAGTAAATAAAAGAAGAAAAACAAAAAATTTAAAGGTGATAGTAGTCTCCTCCAGGTCCGCCGAAAATTATTTACCCGGGTCTTTAAAAAAATAGAAAAAAAAAAAGAAAAAGAAAAGAAAGCAGAAAGAACGAGATAAAAAAAATAAACGAGAACAGAAATAGTTTTAACGTTTTTGTCACCAGGGGTCACATATCTTTGAAATCATCGTTCGAGCTCTCCATTGATACGTAACCGAATGGTTTTGAGAAAGGCAACCCGGACTGCCAAATATCTCTTAATGATGAATATCCTCCACACAAAGCCTTCGTGCTCGGTCCATCCATCCCTCGTCAACAGAGGTATGCGCATTTTACACGCACATACCTTACTATTTGTCACATCTCGCCCCGACTGCATCGTTTAATAGCAACATGGAAACGGAAAAAAAAAAAAATAAATAAATGGTGGGCGGGAAGATGGTGGGCGGGAAGATGGTTGAAGTTGCGCTAGAAATGTTCTAGTTGCTTAATGATATATTATGGACGCATAGCTCACAATTTTTGAATTCCATCGCCATCGACTGCAGTAGCGATGCAGACGATGAATTTGTTATCTGTCAGGCAATGAGGAGAACGTTGGTGGTGTTGTAATTAAAGAACAAGTTTAGGTAGCCATCTTGGATTCTTGGAATCATGAAAGGGTTGGGGGTGAATCCTAGACATCATGACACGAAACTAGATCTCAGGCAAAAATTCTTTAGTTATTAGTTGTTGTTATTTTTCTTGATCTATATAATACCTGCAGCTGGATGTTTCTGTGCGATATACTTCAAATGAACACACACACACACACACACACACACACACACACACACACACACACACACATATATATATATATATATATATATATATATATATATATAGTCATCCGCAGACAGATCTGTTTAGCCGTATCACAGCTCATCAGTACGGTTAGACTCCGATTTGGCGTCAGTCGGCGATTCTACCTCTGGCCTATGGACGTTCGGTAGAAGAAGGCAGACTTTTAGCGTGTATATTATCATTATACGCGCATAATATCCATAGTGCTCTAATTCATTTTACTGAATTAGCGATGCGTACATGCCAGAGTAGCTACAGTTTTTCAAAGTTTACCATTCTTCCAGAGTGCTCAATCAGGGTGTGAGAGCGTAAATATTGATTGTTTAATTACTTAGTTTTTGGTCATAATAAAATTAGACCAGTGCACGTTTGTGTTAAAAAGTGTTCAATACAATTATATTGTAGAACTTTTAAATATTTTCCATTTGTAAACGAGTTGTTACGCGACCCAGGTTTCTACCATGAGTGGTGTCTTCAGGCGATTTGCAATAACTTTTTAAAATTACAATTTCTTGTAATTTTTGTAAATTGCCCTTTAAAAAATCCCCAACCATGTGAGCGTTCAAAAAAACCAACGTAACGTGAGCTTTCTTAAAAAAACGGTAAACGGTAAAATAAGTTATTAAAAATCACATAGAGACAACACTCATGGTAGATACCTGGGTCGCGGACACACACACACACACACACACACACACACACACACACACACACACATATATATATATATATATATATATATATATATAAATATATATAGTTTTTCTAAACATATATTGTTAAAAATAATATATGTCTAATCATGAAGTATCCAAAACATCGTATTTTCACTTTAATTTCAAGTGAAAATAAAGACCAAAATTGTCCAACATTCAGATATTTTTTTTTATTATATTGGTTCTAGGCTTTCGGCTTACATGAACCATCTTCACAGCGGTTACAGAGACGTTAACATAAAAGCATCGTTTTGGGATGGAATCGACTGTCTCGAATATTGTTGAATGTAAGCCATTATTTTATTATTCTTTTTTGCCTAATTTTTGCCTAAATTTAAACTTTTCATGCCTAATTGAATAATAATTGAACTTATGAATCTTTTCCATTTGTAAACGAGTTCTTACGCGACCTAGGTTTCTACCGTGAGTGGTGTCTTCAGGCGATTTTCAATAAAAAAAATACTGAAAATCACCTGAAGACACCATTCATGGTAGAAACTTAAGTCGCTTAATAACTCGTTTACAAATGGAATATATATAGCAAGTGTTTAAAGAAATAAAAAAATGTGTAAAAATAAAATGTTGACAACTAGCAATACATTTTTGCGATGGAAATTACTAATGCTCTCAAGAAAATTAAATTTTGGTGTTAAATGGCCCATAAGGTGTTGATGTGCCTATAAACAAAAAAAAACACGCTGTCAAAAAATCAGTAATTCACTAAACTATTTCTTAGTCCTACCTTCAAGTCTTCGACGATAGTATTAATTTGTAACCACTGTGTCACGTGATCACCTTAAGTGTGGTGCGACATTTAATCACGGCATATGTGCGTGTGGAAATCATGAGGGTATGGCTGGAGTATTTGAATAAAGGTTTAAGTATTAGGTTGTCCCAAAAGTTCGTAAACACTTGCAAAAATTGCAATTTTACTCGCCAAGTAATCTAAGGCTGCCAGAAAACACTTGCAAAAATTGAAATTTTACTTGCAAAAACAACAAAAATTATTGCTCAAAATAAAGACCATCATTTTCCAAGACTTTCTGCCATCGATCTGCAAGCTTTTGGATCTGGTCAAAGTACCATTCAGCCGGCTTCGAATCAAAGAATTCTCGATAGGCTTCCTCGACTTCATCAAACGAGTCGAATCGGCGGTCCATCAGAAAGTGTTGCATTGAGCGGAAAAGGCCGTAATATGATGGAGCACAGTCAGGACTGTAGGCTGGATGTGGCAGAAGCTCAACGCTGTCCAGCTCTTCAAACTTGTCTTTGATCTTCCTGGCGGTGTTAAAGAAAGTATGAAGTTTCAGAAAGGGTTTACTTCGTCGGAATGTTAATGTCGAATTGACATACACTACGGTTTTATTTTTATAGCTCAAGGTTTTCATCATACAACGTACTAATTTTATTTCAAACGTTATATTACTGGATATCTGTTTTTGAATCATAACACCACATTTTTTGTAATGTTTTATTTTTTTAATTTTGTAATATGCCTGGGATGTGCGTTGTGGTGCATTGGATATCGGCTCGGAACGAGAAAGCGGAGAGCCGAGTTCGAATTTTAGTTGAATTCATTGCATTCACTTGGCATTGTCCTGCTGCATCAAAGCGCGCTTTCGGTTGATCAGAGCCGAGTACTTTTGCTTCACCTTTTAGTAGACACGGTCAAGTTGCTGACAGTAAAGTTCGGCACTGATGGCAGGACCATTCGGAACCAACTCAAAATGCCCGATTCCTTCAAAGTTCCACCCAAACGCACAACATGACTTTCTTGCCGAATCGATCTTGTTTTGGAACCGACATTGTCTCTTGCCCTTTCTGAACCCATCGCTTTTCTCGATTGTGCTGGACCAGATAGACCCATTTCTCAAGTGTTTACGAACTTTTGGGACAACCTAAAATTAAATATTTTTTCAAATAATTCTTTTTTTTTAAATTGTTTCACCCCAAGCAAGGCGGTACCGCCACTGATGCGCAGGGGGCTACTTTAGAGAGTAAAGGTTTAGGCAGGAGGAGGGTGAAGAGAAAGACGAGCTAGTTCAGGGGGTGTCAGAGAAAGGGCAAGAGAAGGATGTGAACACAAGTGTGAAGATAGAGAGAAATGAACAACATATACAGGGTGATGTGGAAAGAACTGGAGTGAATTTACACAGGAAGAGAGTGAAGAGAAAGACGAATCATTTACGCGGGATGTCAGAGCAAGAGAAGGATGTGAACACAGGTATGGAGACAGTTGCGATGGTAGAGAGAAAGGAAAAGATATACGGTGTGATGTAGAAAAGACTCAAGTCAAATGGATAAGGGATGGGAATTGACATTGCATTTAAATTCTTGGAGCTTGTAACCGTCAGGAAAGCAAGTATACAGAAGGGGATTCTACTGACAGAAAGTGCGAGAAAAGAAGCTGTAGAGTATTAGTATCGGATGGATTTGGTTGATTTAACAGTAAAAGGGTGGGACCTTCTTACCAGTCTGATTGCACGAGTAAATTCTTTGGTGGGGGTACTAGTGCCCTAATTTCCTCGAAGCAGAAGCCATGAAAATATTTGTAGAAGAGACAGAGGGAAGCCACATCCTGCCGATGAGAAAGTGGCTGAATTCGAGCTGCCAGGTCGTGAACGATCCCATTACTGATTCTATTTTGGAGCCTATCGAAAACGCTGAGATGAACAACAGGGGCGCCTGTTCATTCTATGCACGGTCGGATTGTTGATTTCTTTTTTTTGTTTTTACTTTTCTTTGGTTATACTTTAAATACTTATTTTTTATATATATTTTTGTGAAATATTTTTTTATTTTTAAGGGCTCAAAATATAATGTTCGAAGTTGATACAGTTTGGATCCCAATACAAGAAGAAGTTTCCAAATTAGCTTAAGAGTCTTCATCAGTTTTACCGTCATGTTCTGCTTCAGATTTACGTGAATTAGGTTTCTCATCTTAAATAACAGGACAAATAAGAAGCGAGAAAATCTCACATTCCAACAAATATTGAATCCGGGTGCTAGCACCTGTTAGGATCCCAGCAATGGGCAAACAGCGAACCCCCGCAAACAAACCAGCAATTCATATTGATATAAAATAAATTACTAACTAAAAACACCTACGAGCAAATTATAGCGATTTCACCTTAGAAACCAAAACGCAAACCACGTTAACATTTTTATGATAATTAATCCATATGATCCAAGACAATTTCTTAAATCAAACTGCATTCCACAAAACTCCAAAATAAAACACTCATATCACTCCCTCTAGTAATTTTATCCATACAAATATGTATATGCATAAAATCTGAGTATCATCTACCATGTATTCAATTGCGAAATAAGAATAACATATATCATTTTTTTCTTACGTTAATGTTCCCAAGAATATTAAATATATAACAAATGAAACAACAACATAAATCCCCACTATCATCTCCTCTAGAAATCATGCCCCCAGAAACATGTTTATACAGAAAAATCTGAGTATCATCTAAGATGTATTCAATTATCTAAACAGAATAACATATATTTTTATCACTTCCCAGCTCCCAAGAACATTTCAGAATTAAATGATCCCTAGGGATTTAATAAACCATTACAAAAGCAAATCAATCAATTATAACAGATAAAAACACCATTGACACCAATGTCTTATCATTTTGTAGTAGTATCTGTGCGAGGTATTTATTCCGCATAGATGTATACGTGATCTGATCAAAATGTATTGCTATGGGAGTGGAGTTAAAATAGGCAGAATTAAGTCACTTAAACAATATGAGCTACGCACATGATAAACTACTGAGAGCAGACACAGAAAGTAAACTACAATACCTCCAACAGAAGGTAGCTGAAGAGAGTGACAAGAATACCTCCAACAGAAGGTAGCTGAAGAGAGTGACAAGAATACCTCCAACAGAAGGTAGCTGAAGAGAGTGACAAGAAAGGACTACAAATAAACTGCAGGAAAACACCTAATGCATGATCATCAGCAAAAAGTGCAGCCCAAAATGCCAAATACAGGTGGGGTATACTAAAATCAAGCAGGTACAAAAATTTAAATACCTGGAAAGTGTTATAACAGAAGACGGAAAGTGCGACACAGAGATCAGAAGGTGAATTGGCATGGCGAAGGTAGAATTCCAGAAGTTGAGTAAAGTATTAAGAAACAGGACAATATCACTAGAAAAAAAAAATACTGGATTGCTATGCGATGTCGGTTCTTCGATATTGCAGTAAATGCTGGACAATATCATCAAAGATGAAGGAAAAACTTGAAGCAGCTGAAATGTGGTTCTACAGAAGGATGCTGTGAATATCATGGACTGGGCATGTGAGCAATGACGAGGTTTTGGAAAGGATGGAGGCGAAAAAGAAATTAATACTGTGCCTCAGGAAGAGACAACTAAAGTTTCTGGGACATGCAATGAGGAAGGAGGGCTTAGAGAACCTGTTACTAACAGGCCATATAGAGGGAAAAAGAAACAAGGGAAACCAGCGGATAACATATTTGAAGGATCTGATCAGGTTGATGACGGAACGAGGGTTACATGCTAGAACAGGAGAAAGTGTGCTCAGAGCCACCAGGGATAGTGCGATGATCGCCTACGTCCTGAAAGAACACGGCGCATAGAAGAAGAAGAAGAACAAGAAGAAGAAGAAGAAGACGACGACGACACAGATTGATCGTTAACTTTCTTACTAATTCACAATTATAATATTATTGCTTACTCATCACATCTTTGGAAAGAAGGTGTGCAGAGTGTGGCAATTACACCACTCCATAGTGTTTCCATCAGTGATCATTGCTTGTACAGATGTTTTTTTTTTGTTTTTTGTTTTTTTTGCCAAGGACAAATAGGCACTATAATGTCTATGTTTTGCCCTATTTCGACTTTTTCCTCTTCAAAAATCATAATCCAACTTGTAAGAGTCAAAATTTCAATAGGCCGATGAAATCCTAGAGCAAGGGTCGGCAACTACGGTCCACGGGCCGAATCCGGCCAGCGAAGGCATTTTGACCGGTCCCCGAGCCTGATTACCAATGACTCTATTTTTAACATGAGAGACGAAGTTTCGAATTCAACAAAAGGCCTGCTGTTATCTCCCTCTGATCCACCCAACCGAATTTGAATACGATGACCACAAAAACACGATTAAAACCCAATCACCTTCATTTCTGCGTAAAAAATAAAAGAATAAACATAAAACAAAAACTGAGAGCCGATTTGATCGACCGACCGACCGGCGACAGACATTAGGCGGGGACACCTTCAAAGGGCAATATTGTCTCAGTCGTCTTTCTATTTCATTCCTCCAACAGCGATCCCCATCGCATACCACTGCCACCTAACCTATGTAATTTGCTGGAATCTTTCAGTGGGCCATGTTCTTATCTTCTCATACGTAAGTGTATATGTTTGCAACTATTGTACTCATATGTATGGGCATATGTGGTTCGTTTTTGTTTGATGTAGTGTGTGGTTCGTTTGTGATACAATTTTCAATAACAGTTTTAAACATACACGTCATAATTTCATCCATTTCACTTCGGTTGATTTTTTTTACTTTGAAGTATTTTGACGTTCGTTGAGGAAAAGTAATTTTTGTTAGGTTTTTTTTAATTTTAGATTTTCTGATTTCTCAAAGTTTATTTTATTTATGGGTTTAAATATTTAAGTTGACAGGGGTCTGCATATGTAACTTTCCTTAATTTTTCATTAATGGCCTTCGTCTCCGGCATTATAACACGATCCGGCCCACGGTGAAGAATGAGTTGCTGACCCCAGTATTAGAGAATGCGACAAGACAGCCAGCTGCTGGCTCCCTCAATAGTAAGATTACTGAAAGGCTTTCATCAATGGAAACCGCGTTAAATAAAGTATGAAGTTTCAGAAAGGGTTTACTTCGTCGGTATGTTAATGTCGAATTGACATACACTAAGGTTTTCATCATACAACGTACTAAGTTTATTTCAAACGTTATATTTTTTTTTTTTTAATCATTTCACCCCGAGCAAGGCAGAAACGCCACTGATGTGCAGGGGGTTACATAAATGTAAAAAGATTAATTAGAAAGAGTGAGGAGTACAAGCTAGTTAGAAAGGAACAATAGAAAGCTGAGAAAGCAGGTGCGATGAGAGATACATGGGCGGAGAGAAAGTGAAGATTATACAGGGGAGGGGAGAGAGCTAGAGTCCAGTGGTTAGTAGATGAGTATTAACTTTGCATTTAAATTTCTGGAGGTCGTAGCCGTCAGGAAAGCAAGAATACGGGAGTGAGTTCCACAGGCGGGAAGTGCGAGAGAGGAAGCTGCAGGAGTAGAATTGTCGTCTGCATTTGGCTAACCTGACTGTGAATGGGTGGGACCCAGTTGCCAGTCTGGTTGCACGGGTAAACACCTGTTGAGGAGGCATCAGTGACTTAAGCTCATCTGTATTTGAATCATAACACCACATTTTTTCTTTTTTAATTTTGTAATATGCCTGGGATGTGCGTTGTGGTGCAGTGGATATCGGCTCGGAACGAGAAAGCGGAGAGCCGAGTTCGAATTACAGTTGAATTCATTGCATTCACTTACGCGCAATTACCCTTGGGAAAGGTATTAATTCATCTCTTCCGTCCAGTTATGGGTTAAATAACAGGACAGATTGGGTTCTATAGCCTTGGTCGGCAACCAGTCTACCGCAGAAAGTAATTTCAACCTACTGCAGGATGATCTTCTGTCCAGTCAGTCATGTCTCTTTCGAGACATGAACGCCCAAAGCGTGTATCACGTATGTCACAACTGACTGACTGAATATAATAGTTGGAATCATGGTTAAGGCTTCTGCTAGTCATAAAGTGGGATGTCCATTTTCTATTGTTATGAAGTAATAAACTGATCCCCCACTAATTACTACGTAACAACATAATACATCTCTTCTCCCTCTAGCTATGAGTCAAACAATAGGACAGATTGGGTTCTATAGCCCTGGCTGGTAACCAGTCTACCGCAGAAAGCAATGGCAACTTTCTGCGGAATAATTTTCTGCTCAGTCAGTCATATCTCTTTCGAGACATGATCGCCCAAGCGTGTTTCACGTATGGCACTTAACTGACTCATTATGCCTATAATTTAGAAGTATTTATATACATACAGGGGGCAAAATAATGAAAACACATTGACATTTTTAGCACATTTATTTTAATATGGGCTAGGGCCGTCTTGGACAGTAATTTCAGCTGGTATTATGCGTGTGATTGACTCGTACAAAGTTTAAATTGTTTCCATAGGAAATTTTTACAATTCTATAAAAAAAAAAAGAATCTCCAATCCTTTCAATAATGATGGCGGGGGATATTGACTCCTCATTTGGTTTTCTAGAATAAAACAAATGAATGTTCAATGATTTGGGGACTGCCGTGGCTAAGATAAGTTGTTCTACTTCACCAGAATGTTCCTCAGGCACTTCAGCTGCAACTTTAGCAGTATAAATAGGTGCATAATAATCCGGAAATATATCATTTCCCACCGGAAGCATCTACTGAACCATATGATGAAGGTAAACACTTAAAATTCTTAAACAGTCCTGACTGGTGATTTAATAAACTTATTTAGATAATAAGTGATTCTCCCTGAGAGTAATACACTACGCCTCCTCGGACTTACCTTGTCCTCAAACCTTAAATGGAACCACTATATTGAATCCATAGCAAAATCTACTGCTAAGAAGATTGGGTCACTATGTCGATCCAGCATGTTTTTTCCACCTGAATCCATCCTGCATATATACAAGTCAACCATCCGTCCGTGCATGGAGTACTACTGCCAATTATGGTCAGGTGCCCCTGCCGTTCTCCTCAGTGTTCTTGACAAGCTCCAAAGGAGAGTCTGTAATGTGATAGGTACTGATCTGGCGGCTCGACTGCAGCCACTTCCCCATCGTCGAAATGTGGCCTCCCTTTGTCTCTTCTATAAATACTTTCATGGCTTCTGCTCGGATGAGCTTAAGTCACTGATGCCTCCTCAACAGGTGTTTACTCGTGCAACCAGACTGGCAACTGGGTCCCACCCATTCACAGTCAGGTTAGCCAAATGCAGACGACAATTCTACTCCTGCAGCTTCCTCTCTCGCACTTCCCGCCTGTAGAACTCACTCCCGTATTCTTACTTTCCTGACGGCTACAACCTCCAGAAATTTAAATGCAAAGTCAATACTCATCTACTAACCACTGGACTCTAGCTCTCTCCCCTCCCCTGTATAACCTTCCTTTTCTCTCCACCTATGTATCTGTCATCGCACCTGCTTTCTCAGCTTTCTATTGTTCCTTTCTAACTAGTTTGTACTCCTCACTCTTTTCTAATTAATATTTTTACATTTATGTAGCCCCCCTGCACATCAGTGGCGTTTCCGCCTTGCTCGGGGTGAAATGGTTAAAAAAAAAATCTTTAAAAACAACATTTTTAGCAAGAAAATGAAATATTGCTAATATTAAATGAAACAACATAAAAATATACAAGCAAAAAGCAAGAATTATTTTCAACAATTTTTATGATCCATATTCTCTTGACGCCAGATTAAAATACCACCAAGAGGATTTCTGTATTTTTCAATTTTTCTAATAAATATTGAAATATAAACAAATCCAAGAACTCGGAGGTAAAATAAATCGGAATTAAATAAAGTATATCTCACGAGAGGAGATTGCATTTTAAAAAGCGTATGTGAATAATAATAATATTAAATTTTTCAGAAAATAAGGTCCAATGTTAGAATATTTTTTAAAAGATTATTTTAATATTCTAATAGTATAATTGTTACACAAATACATATTACGCAATACTTATGAAAGTGTCCGCTTTATTAAATTTATATCAATCTTATTAAGAATTTCGCTATTTAGCTTGTAGAAAAATAATGCCCTATCTTCGCATGAATCTTTTTGTCTTCTAATGTATGATGATAATATTTGCACAAAAGGGACGTACTCATTTCTGACTATTAAAGTGTCCTCTAACAACAATTCGGGGAGACGAGTTGAAATTCCAGTTAAATTCCTTGCATTCACTTTACGCACAAATACCCTTGGGAAAGGTATTTATCCATCTCTTCCCTCAAGTTATGGGTTAAATAATAGGACTGATTGGGTTATATAGCTTTGGCTGGCAACCAGTCTACCGCAGAAAGTAATTTCAACCTACTGCGGGATAATCTTCTGCCCAGTCAGTCATGTCTCTTTCGAGACATGATCGCCCAAGCGTGTATCACTTATGGCACTTAACTGACTGACTGAATATAATAGTTGAAATCATGATTAAGTCTTCTACTGGTCATAAAATGGGGGATTCGGTTTTCTATTGTTATGAAGTAATAAACTGATCCCCCACTAATTACTACCTAATAATATAATACATCTCTTATACTTCTAGCTATGAGTCAAGTAACAGGACAGATTGGGTTCTATAGCCTTGGTCGGCAACCAGTCTACCGCAGAAATCAAAGGCAACCTACTGCGGGATAATCTTCTGCCCAGTCAGTCATATCTCTTTCGAGACATGATCGCCCAAGCGTGTATCACGTATGGCACTTAACTGACTGAATATAATAGTTGGAATCATGGTTAAGGCTTCTACTGGTCATAAAATGGGGGTCGATTTTCTATTGTTATGAAGTATTAAACTGATCCCCCACTAAATACTACGTAATAATATAAATCTCTTCTCCCTCTAGCTATGAGTCAAATAACAGGACAGATTAGGTTCTATATCTTTGGTCGGCAACCAGTCTACCGCAGAAAGTAATGGCAACC
The DNA here is from genome assembly GCA_037127315.1 of Ascarosepion bandense. Taxonomy (NCBI): domain Eukaryota; kingdom Metazoa; phylum Mollusca; class Cephalopoda; order Sepiida; family Sepiidae; genus Ascarosepion; species Ascarosepion bandense. The sequence continues at coordinate 1,814,350 of JBBBDQ010001096.1, forward strand.
TACTACGGGATAATCTTCTGCACAGTCTGTCATGTCTCGAAAGAGTCATGATCACCCAAAGCGTGTATCACGTATGGCATTTAACTGATTGATTTTCTTTTTCTATCATTCATTGTTTGTTATTTTCATTCCTTTCTTTTATAATTTTTTTCGTTCTTTTTGCTTTCTTTTTTCTACCTCTTCAAAATTTTCATTCTTTCATTCTTTCCTTTTTTCATTATTGTTTCTGCATTTCTTTCTATTTTTCTTTATTCATTTTTTTATCGTTCATCTTATTTCATTAATTCATTCTTTCTTGTTTTCTTTCCTCTTTTCTTTCATTCGTGTTCTATCGTTCATTTTCATTTATTTATTCATTCGTTTTTTCTCTTGTTTTCTTATATTCTTTCTTTCTTTTTTCTTTTCTTTCTTTCTTTTTTCTTTTTTTCTTGTCTCTCTCTTTTCTTTCTTATTTATTTCTTTGTCTACTGTTGACATTCTTTCCTTCATTTATTGTCTTTCTTTTTTTCTTTTTCTTTCTTTCTTTTTTTTCTTTCTTGTCTCTCTCTTTTCTTTCTTATTTGTTTCTTTGTCTACTCTTCACATTCTTTCATTCATTTATTGTCTTTCTTTCTTTCTTTTTCTTTCTTTCTTTTTTCTTTCTTTCTTTTCTCTCTCTTTTCTTTCTTATTTGTTTCTTTGTCTACTCTTCACATTCTTTCATTCATTTATTGTCTTTCTTTCTTTTTTATTTCTTTTTCTTTCTTTCTTTTTTCTTTCTTTCTTGTCTCTCTCTCTTCTTTCTTATTTGTTTCTTTGTCTACTCTTCACCTTCTTTCATTCATTTATTGTCTTTCTTTCTTTTTTCTTTCTTTCTTTCTTTCTTTCTTTATCGTTGACCTTATTTCATTTATTTAATGCTTTCTTGTTTTCTTTCTTCGTTTCTTTTCTATCTTTTCTTTTTATCATTTTTCGTCATATGTAATTCATTCATTTTTGTTTTATTTCTTTCCTTCTTTCATTTTTCTGTTCTTATATATTCTTTCTTCATTCTTTCTTTCTTGTGTTATTTTCTTCTTTCTTACATTTTTTATTGTGCTTTCTTTCAATCTTTCTTTCCTTTTTTCTTTATTATTTATTTCCTTTTTCTATCGTTAAGCTTTCATTCATTCATTTTTCCTTGTAATCTATATGTCTTTCTATTCTGCTTTTTTTAATATTTCATTCATTCATTCTTATTAGTTTTCTCTCTTTCCTCCTTTCTTTGTTTATTTTCTTTCAGTCAGCTTCTTTCATTCGTTTTTTTATTGTATTCTTTTATCTTCCGTTATCTGTTCTTGATTCTATTTCATTAATTCATTCTTTCTAAATTTCTTCTTTCTTTCCTTCTTTCTGTTTTTCTTTTTTGTTATTGTTAATCTTTGTTCATTAATTCATTCTTTCTTGTGTTTTTCTTTTTTTTTCTATCGTTCATCTTTCATTCATTCATTCATTCATTTTTGTTTCTCTCTATTCATTCTTTCTCTTTTCTTTGATTCCATTTTCTTTAACATTTTCTTTCATTTTTTTTATTCTTCTTTCTTTTCTCTTATTTTTTACTTAACTTTTTCTTTTCTTTCTTTAATTCATTCATACTTGTTTTCATTGCTTTGTTTTGTTATTTTTCTTTCTTTAATCTTCGTTTCATTCATTATTGTCGTTTTTCTTTCTTTCTTTCGTTTTCCTCCATTTAATATGCTCTTTCATTCTTTCTGTCTTCTGTGTTTTTTTTCCCCCATTTTTCTACCTTATTTTCTGTTTTTTTTTTTTCTTTCGTTCCCTGCCATCCGTTCCCTGCCACTCCAACCCACCAACCGCTAAGAGACCCTTAACTGATTTATTATAGCGGGATGTAAACATCATTCTTCAAATTCTTGGTCTGCCTGCGCATGACCGACTGGAAAACAACCTAGGAAAAGAAAACGTGGTGCAGAATACCTTTAACATGGCCGCGGATGCAATGAGGACAATAATAACATTAGCACCGGCAACAACAACGACAAAGGAATCAGCAGCAGCAGTCACAGCGACAACAACAAGAGAAACGAAAGTAGCAACAGCAAAAACCACTACTAATACTACTACTACTACTATTACTACTACTACTAATAATAATAATAATAATAAACACAATAAGGACAGCGATTCAAAAAGATGGAAGGGGGAAAACAGTGAAATGTGAAAAAAAAAAAAAATAGCACAAAAATTGCAAAAAATTCGTAGGAAGATGAAAAACAAAAGAGAAAAAGTAAATGTCGCCGCGTTTATTCATCGACAAAATATTTTGTTTGTAAATCCTTTCAGTTTCTGTTTTTCATTTTTAATCATGCTTATTACATGAATGTATTTTTGTCAATAAAGCAGGCATCTACTCTCCATAGATAGATAGATAGATAGATAGATAGATAGATTTGAATAGACTGGGTTAGATAGATAGATAGATAGATAGATAGATAGATAGATAGATAGATAGATAGATAGATAGATGATTTGAATAGACTGGGTTAGATGATAGATAGATAGATAGATAGATAGATAGATAGATAGATAGATATGAACAAACTGTGATAGATAGTGATAGATAGATAGATAGATAGATAGATAGATAGATAGATAGATATGAACAAACTGTGATAGATAGATAGATAGATAGATAGATAGATAGATAGATAGATAGATAGATAGATAGATAGATAGATAGATAGATAGATAGATAGATAGATAGATAGATAGATAGATAGATAGATAGATAGATATGAACAAACTGTGATAGATAGATAGATAGATAGATAGATAGATAGATAGATAGATAGTGAACAGATTTAGATAGATAGATAGATAGATAGATAGATAGATAGATAGATAGATAGATAGATAGATAGATTTAGATAGACTTTGTAGATTAGATAGATAGATAGATAGATAGATAGATAGATAGATAGATAGATAGATAGATAGATAGATAGATAGATTTGAATAGACTTGTAGATAGATAGATAGATAGATAGATAGATAGATAGATAGATAGATATGAACAAACTGTGATGATAGATAGATAGATAGATAGATAGATAGATAGATAGATAGATAGATAGATAATGAACAGACTGGGATAGATAGATAGATAGATAGATAGATAGATAGATAGATAGATAGATAGATAGATAGATAGATAGATAGATAGATAGATATGAACAAACTGTGATAGATAGATAGATAGATAGATAGATAGATAGATAGATAGATAGATAGATAGATATGAACAGATTTGATAGATAGATAGATAGATAGATAGATAGATATGATAGATAGATAGATATGAACAAACTGTGATAGATAGATAGATAGATAGATAGATAGATAGATAGATAGATAGATATGAACAAACTGATAGATAGATAGATAGATAGATAGATAGATAGATAGATAGATAGATAGATAGATAGATTGGAATGCCTGCTCATTATGTGAGAACGACCATTTTCATTATTATGAGTTCTGCTAAATCCGAATTAGCAACAGCGAAAGATGGCTCCTAAAACATAAGCAAAGTACTAGAAAACAAATATTTGGAAACAAAGAAAAATGTACCGAAGTGTTACGTAATATCGTTTCTCACATATAGTAGCGACTAAGACAAATTTATCACCTGAGGTGAGATGAGACATTTATTAGACCTTTAAGTATTTTTCCCCCAAATATATTTATTATATTTTTTCGATTAAAACTTATGCTCATACTGAGTAAACAACTTTTTTCTTTTTTTTTCTTTTTTTTATAAACGTTTCACCCCAAGTAAGGCATTTCACTGCCACTATTGCGCAGGGGGCTACATAGAATGGAGAAAGGATGGTTAAATATAGGAAATGTCAGAGGGTGGGTGATAGGCGGGTAAGGATACCGAGAATGAGGGTTGGGTAGATGAGAGTGTTGGGAGAATAGATGCAAGCTAGTGTGATAGGAGGTGTTTATTGACCCTACATTTAAAAACCTGGAGATTGAAGTTGTCGGGAAAGCAGACATGTGGAAGGGAATTCCACAGGCGGGAGGCGCGAAAAAAGAAGCTGTTGGAGTAGAAATTACGGTTACATCTCATCTGTTTAACTGTAAAATGATGGGACCTAGTTGCTAATCTATTATCTCGTGTAAATTCGTGCCTAGGCGGCACCAATGATCTAAGTTCATCGGAGCAGAAGACATGAAAGTACTTGTAGAAGAGGCACAGGGAAGCCACATCACGCCGATGAGAGAGTGGTTGCAGCCGGTCTGCCAAGTCACTATCAACCACGTTACAGATTCTCCTTTGTATTTTGTCAAAAAGCCCAAGGAGAGTAGCAGGGGCACCCGACCAGATGTAGCAGCAGTATTCAATACATGGGCGGTGCTTGAGTTTTAATACATATATATGGTGACGTATATATTCTAAACATATACTATTAAATATAAGAGACACTGAATGCCTATTATGTTTAATCATAAGTCGTTCTAAACGTCGTATTTTCGCTTTAATTTCAGTTGAAAATATAGACAAAAATTCTCCAACATTTGGATAATTTTTTATTAATTTCGTTCAAACCTTTCGGCTCACATGAGCCATCTTCAGAGAGGTTAGGATCATTCACTGCAGCAGCATCATGTAACTTAAATTTAGTGCATCGAGGCAGAAATTAATTTTCTAAACATATACTGTTAAATATAAGAGACAATGAATGTCTATTATGTTTAATCATGAGCCGTTCTAAACGTCGTATTTTAAATGAATGGATGTAAGACAAATTTTGATTTCCGGTATCGATGTCAAATAAGTTTTCCGTCGCAAACTGAATTTTGAAGGTTAAATAAGTCCTCTGAGTAAATTGTATCATGGCTGAGAGTAAGAACTGCAATTATTCCTACTTGGAACAAACTCCGAAGCAAAAACCAAAATAAAAGGGCTGAAAACCTAATTTTGATCAGACCCTATAGGATATCGGGGTATTGATTTTCAATATCGGAGTCAAATAAGTCAACCAGGTATAAACTAACCTAAGTAAGTCCATAAAAACTTATCGTACCCATCGGAAGTCAAATTGGAGAAAATAAGCCACATTGTTGCTTGAATATCTGTTTTTGATCAGATTCGATAGAATAGAGTGAGCATCGATTTCCAATATTGGGGAAAATGAGTCGTCTTAGAAGATCTACTAATGTTTGAGACTAAAAACTATAATTTTATTAAGTTGGAGTAAGTTATCTGTAAGTTATCTGCTGCCTCGATACACTATATATAGTTTATCGAGGCAGCAGATAATTTTCTATTAAATTTGTTCTATGAAATATATATATATATATATATATATATATATATATATATATATATTTCATCCGCTCCTTACGCTTGTTGGAGGTACTGAGCATTTTTTTCCTTTTTATATTCTTATGGAACTTACTGTTTATCAACTCCCCACTTTGTATTTTAATTGGTTGTAAATAAAATTTTCTTTTTAATTGCGTTCCAACTTTCCCGCCTCAATCGTTGTATTGATTGTGTGTCTCTGATTGTTTACTGATTTTCCCCAAATATACCTTTAAATACGTGTTGGTTGAAAGGTTCCTAAGGTATGACGTCCATTTTGTTTAAATCTATGTTTTGTGGGTACAAATCACTTTATATTCACTCCCGGCCATAATTATGAAGCAACTTCAGTACTTTTGAAAAGAAATCATGTATTTCACACGATTTTTAGTGTTTGCTGCCAAATGAAAATAGAACGGTTCTTTTGTTATTATAATTTGCAAAATTTTACAAAGGTGAACTCGTCTGCAAAGATGAACTCGTCTGAATCACCTTAAATTTTCTTCATTCTTTCATTGATAAAACTGCAATATAGGTAATTATTATATATTTATAAATGATTTGATGCACATATTATTGTGAAATATTAACAAAAAATAAATCTATGTTCATTTACAATTAATTTCAGTTGAAAATATAGACAAAAATTCTCCAACATTTGGATAATTTTTTATTGAGTTGGTTCTAATCTTTCGGCTCACATGAGCCATCTTCAGAGAGGTTAGAATCATTTACTGCAGCGGCATCATGTAACTTAAATTTAGTGCATCGAGGCAGAAAATAATTTTTTAAACATATACTGTTAAATATAAGAGACAATGAATGTATATTATGTTTAATCATGAGCCGTTTTAAACGTCGTATTTTAAATGAATGGATGTAAGACAAATTTTGATTTCCGATATCGATGTCAAATAAGTTTTCCGTCGCAAACTGAAATTTGAAGGTTAAATAAGTCCTCTGAGTAAATGGTATCATGGCTGAGACTAAGAACTGAAATATTAACAAAAAATCAATCTATTCTCATTTACAATTATCCACTTGGCAATAAATACTAATAAATAGTATGAAATATAATTTTGTTTAAAACATTGGTTTGGCCAAATAATTATGGCCGGTAGTATATATATATATATATATATATATATATATATATAGAAAGCGAGTGAGAGAGAGAGAGAGAGAGAGAGAGAGAGTGTTCTCAAAAATGTATACACAGTACAGGAAAGGGAAAAACTTGTACATATATTGTAATACTAAATTTATTCAGACAGCACGAGATTAATACAAGTTACCTTATACTCTACAATCACAAGTGATGCTCAAAATGGTGTCTTTTAGCTTTCATACATTTACTAATATGGCGATCTGCTGGATAGAAAACTTTGTCCATGGTGTCCATTGGGATTACTTCATGTCCATGTTCAGCTTCTTGACTAAATTCCGACAATGTAATGACAACTGTCGAGAAAATATCATACTACAGTCATCAGTGTTATCGCAAATTGATGAAACTTTGTGGAACCTACGAAATAGAACTTTTCTTTTCTTTTTTTGAAGTGTGTATGCATTTTTCTAGAAGACTCTCTCTCTCTCTCTCTTTCTCTTTCTGTTAATGTCTCTTTATCTCTCCCTCGATACTTTCCCAAATAAACATATAAAAAATAAAAAGCAAACGGCTAAATCCATCATTTCAGTGTGTTTCAAAATAGCAATCCAAACAATATTCTTCCTATAAAAACATTAATTTTGAGTATGCAAAAATATGTAATTCAATATCTAATATTTTTCAGTTAATCTAATGAATATTTATGAGTATTTAATAATCACAACATTATGTGGGTCAACACTCACAACAGACCTCAAGTGGAATGACTACATAAAATCCATAGCTAAATCCGTTGCTAAGAAGGTCGGTTCTCTGTGTAGGACCAGGAAGTTTCTCCCGCCTGAAACCATCTTGCACATATATAAATCTACCATCCGCCCATGCATTGAATACTGCTGCCATAGCTAAATCCGCTGCTAAGAAGGTCGGTTCTCTGTGTAGGGCCAGGAAGTTTTTCCCGCCTGAAACCATCTTGCACGTATATAAATCCACCATCCGCCCGTGCAATGAATACTGCTGCCATATCTGGTCGGGTGCTCCTGCTATCCACCAAGGTCTCAACGGAGAATCTGTAATGTGATAGATCCCAACCTGGCAGCTCTGATACAGTCACTTTCTCACCGGCACAATGTGGCTTCCCTCTGTCTCTTAAACATAAAAAATAAAAAGCAAACGGCGAAATCCATCATTTCAGTGTGTTACAAAATAGCAATCCAAACAATATTCTTCCTATAAAAACATTAATTTTGATTATGCAAAAATATGTAATTCAATAACTAATATTTTTCAGTTAATCTTGGGAATATTTATGAGTATTTAATAATCACAACATTAAGTGGGTCAACACTCACAACAGACCTCAAGTGGAATGGTGACATAAAATCCATAGGTAAACCCTCTGCTAATAAAGTCGGTTCTCTGTGAAAGTTTTTTTTCCGTCTGAAACAATCCACCATCCGCCCGTGCATTGAATACTGCTGCCATATCTGGTCGGGTGCTCCTGCTATCCACCTAGGGGTTCTTAACAAAATGAAATAGAGAATCTTTAATGTGATCGATCCCGACTTGGCAGCTCAGATACAGTCACTTTCTTACCGGCCCAATGTGGCTTCCTTGTGTCTTTTCTACAAACACTTTCATGGCATCTGCTCCGATGAACTTAGCTCACTGGTGTCCCCTATATATGAATTTACTCGAGCCACAACATTAGCAACTAGGTCCCACTCTTTTACCGTGAAACCAATAAATTGTAAACGTAAATTCTACTCCATCAGCTTCTTTTCTCGCACTTCCCACCCGTGGAATTCCCTTCCATTTACTTGCTTCCCCAACAGCTACAATCTCCAAGAATTTAAATGTAAATTCAGTAGTCATCTCCTATCTCACTAACTTACATCCTCTCTCTGATACTCTCTTTTCCGTCTACTCCACTCATCCTTCCTCATCCTTCCCTTACCCACTTCCTGACACCCCCTATAGCATGTAACTTTTTCTCATAACTTTCCTCCTATGTAAACCCCCGCACAACAGTGGGAGTAAAATGCCTTGCTTGGAGCGATATGATTTTTTAAAAAATTCTATACTATTATAATGTGGATATGAAGTGGGGTATCAATTTTACATTACAATCAATATATAAACTGACCCCTCACTTTATGGTCGCAGTCATCCTTCTCTTTCCCACTTCCTGACACCTCCTATGACCTGTCACTCTTTCTCATAACTTTCCTCCTATGTAACTACCTGCAAAACAGTGGCAGTAAAATGCCTTGCTTGGGGCGATATGATCATAAAAAAATATTTCTAGTTGCTAACAACATTTGGTTTTTGTTTATAGATACATTTTTTTAAAATCAATTTATTTCGTTTTTTGCCATGATAAAGTCCGTCAATGGAGAAAACGCATCGGATGAAACTAATAACAGCTTTTCTCTTGTTTCTTTCCTTTTAGTCATATTGTTTCTCTTTGCAGATTATATCTGAGAACATTTATATATATATATATATATATATATGCAAACAATTTTAATTAAAAAGAACAAATGAGGTCTGTCTGTTTAATTTTTAATTACACTTTTCAAACTTTCGGATAAGATAGTGAGAAGTTGAGTAAAGTATTAAGAAACAGGAAATTTTCACTAGAAACAAAGAAGAGAGTACTGGATTACTATGTAATGTCAGTTCTTCAATATGACAGTGAATGCTGGACAATATTGTCAAAGATGAAGGAAAAACTTGAAGCAACTTAAATGTGGTTCTACAGAAGCATACTGGATATAAAGTGGGGGATCAATTCCATATTACAATCAATATATAAATTGATCCCTCATTTTGTGGTCACAGCTGTTTTTATACATTTATATTCCTGAGATCTAAAATCACAAGGATGCATTCCAGAAGCTGGGCAGAGTATTAAGAGACAGGAAAATTTCGCTAGAAACAAAGAAGAGAGTACTGAATTGCTATGAGATGTCAGTTCTTCAATATAAACCTGTGCATCCAATGAACTGTTCTGGCTGCCCTGTAAAACATTGCAAAGTAATAATAACAAAGAAACATCCTATTTTCATTTAGAATTATCCACTTGGCAATAAATACTAAAAATAGTATGAAATACATCATCTCTTTTAAAAAACTGGGGTGGCTTCATAATTATGGCCGGTAGTATATATAGCAAATCTACAGGGTGCGATAAGTAAATTGTCGCTACTTGCCTTGTAAAAATTTGCAAATTATTAATAACAAAGAAACATCCTATTTTCATTTAGAATTATCCACTTGGCAATAAATACTAAAAATAGTATGAAATACATAATTTCATTTTAAAAACCTGGGGTTGCCTAATAATTATGGCCTATATATATATATATATATATATATATATATATGCAAACAATTTAAATTTAAAAGAACAAACGAGGTCTGTTTGTTTAATTTTTAATTACACTTTTCAAACTTTCGGATAAGATAGTGAGAATTTGAGTAAAGTATTAAGAGACAGGAAAAATTTGCTAGAAACAAAGAAGAGAATGCTAGATTGCTATGTAATGTCAGTTCTTCAATATCGCAATGAATGACGGACAAAATCATCGAAGAAGAAGGAAAAACTTGAAGCAACTGAAATATGGTTCTACAGAAGGATGCTGCGGATATCATGGATCGAGCATGTGAACAATGATGAGGTTTTGGAAATGATGGTAACGAAAAAGGATATTAGGACTGAGCATCAAGAATAGACAACTAAAGTTCTCGGGAGATGCAATGAGGAAGGAGGGCTTGGAGAACCGGATACTAACAGGCCAGACCGAAGGGGGGAAAGCGACAGAGGAAAGCAGCGAATAACATATTTGAAGGGTCTGATCAGGTAGATGACAGAACGAGGGTTGTGTGGTGTAACAGGAGAATACATATTATGAGCCATCACGGATAGGAAGACGTGGATAGCCATGATCGTATACGTCCTGGAAGGACAGGGCACAAATAGTAAGTGAGTGGATAAACCGTCCGAATATCTTTTTTTTTATTTTGGTTCAATTACTCTTGATTTTCCATTCATTATCAAGAACAGTATCAAGCACCGTATAATACGTATTTCTACGCATTATGTCTTTGAGACTGTTATTATCTTGATTGTTATTATTATGTATTTGGTTGCAATAGTATAAGTTAATAATATTGTATCTGTTTCGATGAGTCAAATACCAGGACAGTTTGGGTTCTATAGCCTTGGCTGGCAACCAGTCTTCCACAGAAAGTAATGGCAACCTACTGAGGGATAATCTTCTGCCCAGTCAGTTATGTCTCTTTCGAGACATGATCGCCCAAAGCGGGTATCACGTATGTCACTTAACTGACTGACTGATTATAATAGTTGGTATCATGATTAAGGCTTCTACTGATCATAAAGTGAGGAGTCTGTTTTCTGTTGTCATAAGTAATAAACTGATCCCCCACTAATTACCACGTAATAATATAATACATTCCTTCTCCCTCCTGATATGGGTCAAATAAAAGGCTTGGTTGTATTTGCTTGAATATGTTTTTTTCGAAATCGGAACGTCAGATTGAAGAGCCATATTTGAATTTCAAATTGCAGCATCCGTTGCTTCTCCATCCAGCCGTGTGTTAAATTGCAGGACCGACTTGGTTATATTGCCTTGGTTTGCCACCTGTCTACGGAAGAAAGAAATGACAACCTACTGCTGGAAAATGTTTCTGTTCAGTCAGCCCTGCCTCTTTTCAAGGACGTTCGTCCAATTTAGAAGTCAAAATAATGCTTGACTTAAATCATTACATAGTTTGAACATGTTAAAGTTTTTGGATATATATATATATATATATATATATATATATATATATATATATATATATATATATTTAATCATCTCTCCCCAAGCAAGGCATTCCACTGCCACTTTTGCGCATGGGGCTACATAGGGGAAGGTAAAGAGAAGGACTGGTTAGACATAGGAAATGTCAGGAGGAAGGTGACAGATGAGTAAGGATAGCGAGGATGAGGGTTGGGCAGATGGGAAGAGTGTTTGATAGAATGGGAGCAGGTTAGTGTGTTAGGAGCTGTCTATTGACCTTACATTTAAACTCCTAGAGATTGTAGCCGTCGGGGAAGCAATCATTTGGAAGAGAATTCCACAGTCGGGAAGTGCGAGGAAAGAAACTGTTGGAGTAGAAGTTACGGCTGCATTTAATCAGTTTCACTGTAAAAGGGTGGGATCTAGTTGCTAATCTAGTATCTCGTTCAAATTCGTATTTAGGGGGCACTAGTGATCTAAGTTCATGGGAGCAGAAGCCGTGAAAGTATTTATAGAGGAGACACAGGGAAGCCACGTCGCGCCGGTGGGAGAGAGACTGCAGGCGGTCTGCCAAATCGGTATCTATCACATTACAGACCCTCCTCTGAACCTTATCGAGAAGCCCGAGGAGAACAGCAGGGGCACCCGACCAGATATGGCAGCAGTATTCAATGCACGGGCGGATGGTAGATTTATAAATGTGCAGGATAGATTTAGACGGAAAAAACTTCCGGGCCCTACACAGAGAACCGACTTTCATAGCAGCGGATTTAGCAATGGATTCGATATAGTCATTCCATTTGAGGTCCGCTGAGAGTGTGAGACCAAGGAGGCTTAGTGTTTTACCCTCTGGGAGGCAAGCCTGGTCTATGCTAATGGGAGGTAGGTGAGATTGTCGATGATGGTTAATTGAGAGTAGCTTCGTTTTAGAAGCATTAAAATTTACTAGCCATAATATATATATATATATATATATATATATATATATATAGAATGTCCCAAAATATGTATACACACGGCAGGATGGAGGGTTTTACTTTTAGCAAGGTGGGGCATCCCTATCCTGTCATCGCGATGCCAGATACCTCATTGACGAGATCTATATATATAGTTACGTGAATTATTGAATATGTATATGAAGGTACACACATGTATAATAATATTATACAGTTTTTAATAAAACAGTGCTAAATATACCATAAACAGTGTTAATTTATATATATATATATAAGTAAATGAACCTAGTGACCCAACAAACCTACCAAGGTTTCACCTAAACGGATCTTCAGGGAAGGTTGGCCAACCTTCCGTTTAGGTGAAACCTTCGTAGGTTTGTTTGGCTCACTAGGTTAATTTACTTATTCTGCTCTGCTTACGTATTGAGCGCTTTTTTTGTTATTGATTACTTATCTCGGGTTTTTTTCTTTGGGCAACGTACAGGCTCGGTCCAAATCGCTTTGGCTGATGTTCTTTCGTTATTTACAACCATTGTTTTACTTCCACTTAGATACGCAGAGTGTTTTTCGAAACGAGTATAGTTATAAGTTTGCGTTTATATATATATATATATATATATATATATATATATATATTGTCCTACATCGATGGCACGGCACGATAAGTTTCATGCGCTATGCAATCATCGGGCGCATATTTAAAAATGACTGTTTAATAGACTTGAATTTAGGTTCATTCTATGTTCACTGGCGTTATATCCTATAATGTTAGGATTCTGCTTTTTTTAAAAATATATCAATAATAAAATTTAAATAGATAAATTTACATGAAGATAAAAATCGAGACAGGATTATATATATATATATATATATATATACATATATATATATATATATATCAAGTCGGTGCAAAATTTTTTGCCGGTTTCTAAAAGAGGTACTTTAAATACTGTAATTTATTTTCTCCATATTGTTATTACTTTAACATATCACTATGATTAATTTATAAATTTTTCTTTCAAATTATTAAAGGATCATTCATATTTTTTCTGCAATATTCTCATCCATCTTCTTTCCATCTAAAGAACACATTAGGCATGCTCTACTCTATGGGTTTCACAGAGGTTCCAGTGCAAATGCAGCAGCACCATCTATTCAGGATGCTTATGGAATTGGTACAGAGAAAGAAAGAAGTTGTAGGTGGTGGTTTTCCCGTTTTTGGAAAGGAAATTTCAGCTTGAAAGATGAGGCTAGAGGTGGTCGCTCAAAAACTTGATTTAAATGTGTTGAATGCTGTTACTCAAAGCCCTACGGTAACCTTAAGAAAACTTGCACACCAATTTAATCTATCCTCTGTAACTGCGTCAGGCCAACTGAAAAGAAGGGGGAAGATATCAGTATTCGGAAAATTGGTCCTGCACGAACTGCTTCCACCGAAACTGTGACAACGTGTTTCTTGTTGCGAATCTTTGCTTTCACAACACCTTCAGACAACATTTTTGGATAGGCTTGTCACAGGGGATGAGAAGGTCATCTTGTCCCGTCCTGCATATACCCCTGACCTCGCACCCTCGGGTTATCACTTATTTCGACGATTACAAAACAATTTAGATGGAGATCAAACATGAATTCGATTCATATTTCACATCAAAATCTAAAGAATGTTACAAGCGAGGCATTTATAAGCTCGTTGACAGATGAAATTAAGTCATAGAGGGCAAAGTTCGTTATTGTTATGCATAAAGATTTTTCAAAAACACACACTTTTTTATTTTCAAGATGAAATATTAAATCGGCAAAAACCTTTGCACCGACCTGACTTTGGCTATTGGGCGTGTATAATGAGAATATACACGCTAAAAAGTCTGCTTTCTTCTACTGAACGCCCATAGCCCAGAGGTAGAATCGCCGACTGACGCCAATTCGGTCGGGTTTCAATCCTGTGTTAAAAGCAATCGGAGTCTAACCGTACTGATGAGCTGTGATACAGAGAAACAGATCTATCTAGGGATGACTATATATATATATATATATATATATACTAGCAGTATAGCCCGGCGTTACTCGGGTGTAATGAAAGCTTTAAAACTAATCCATGTTCCTGGAGTTCAGACTCTTTGGATGTTGGTACTAAAGACTAAAAAGCAATATTTGTTTCCAGTTCAAGCGAAACCGTAGACAGAATGAAAAATAAATGGATGTAAGTCAAATTTTCATTTCCTGGTATCGATATCTTTTTTGAATTTTAAAGGCTAAATAAGCCCTCTGAGTAAATGGTATCATGGCTGAGACTAAGAACTACAATTATACCTACTTAGAGCCAAACCCGAAGCAAAAACTAAAATAAAAGGGCTGAAAAAATACAGACATACAGGGAGATAAACAGATACACACACAAACATGTTGCCTATATATATATATATATATATATATATATATATATATATATATATATATATATATTATCGATTTTCTGCACTATAGTAAGAACTGCAATCTTGAAACTTCTGAATATCGTTTCTTATGTCTTTGTCTATGAGTGTATCAAATTTGCTTAAAATCGGACCACTCCTTCTACAACCCGATTTTTTCGATTATCGATTTTCGATATTTATCTGGGGTACCCCGACACAAAATCTAGCTAAGAACACTCGCAGGCGCTTATAGTACAACTGTGTAAATTTTCAAGAAAATCGGTTCAGCCGTTTCGTAGTCTATAGGTAACGGACACACACACACAGACACACACACAGACAAAGTTCCATTCATAAATAACTAGTAGTATAGCCCGGCGTTGCTCGGGTGTAATGAAAGCTTTAAAACTAATCCATGGTCCTGGAGCTCAGACTCAGTCTAAAGAATATATGTGTGAAGTTTGGTGAGAATCGGATAAAAATTGTGTTTTGTATAAAGGACATACAGGCAGATAAACAGACACACACACAAACATCTTGCCTCATATATATATATATATTATCGATTTTCTCCTCTATTGTAAGAACTGCAAACTTGAAACTTCTGAATATCGTTTCTTATATCTTTGTCTAAGAGTGTATCAAATTTGATTAAAATCGGACCACTCCTTCTATAAACGGATATTTTCGATTATCGATTTTCGATATTTATCGGGTGTACCTCGACACAAAACCTAGCTAAGAACACTCGCAGACGCTTATAGTACAACTATGTAAATTTTCAAGAAAATCAGTTCAGCCTTTTTGGAGTGTATAGGTAACGGACACACACACTCACACAAACACACACACAGACAAATTTATAAATTATATATATATATATATATGTGTGTGTGTGTGTGTGTGTGTGTGTGTGTGTGTGTGTTTGTACGGGGTGCGATAGATAAATTGTCGCCATTTATATTTTTTTATTTCGTGCACATGCGCTGTGTTTGTTACTGATTTTGTTGACTGCGCAATACAATAGGGTCAGTTGGGCTCCATTTGATAGAGAAAAAAGCTTCATGACGCAATTCACTTAACCATAAATTGGGAAACGTAATACTGGTCTACACGGCATTCGCACCGAAACCTTATATACGGACATTTTAAAGAGCTTGCGTGTGAACTGAATGATCGTGCAGAGAATTCGAAAAGAGTTAGAGGAGTCTAATGTTGATTACGAAGGTATGGCATCGGGGAAAACTCACGTGATTGTTCTTATAGGAAAATAACTCCAGAGTAAATAATACTCAACAGGGAGGACTACATCACGTGTATGGAGGAAGCAGCGTTGTGCTGGGTCAAGCGGGTGGTTGCTGCAAGATCTGGCAACAGAACTTTGCACCATGTCACACAAGTAATTGAACATAGCCATGGCTGTCAGACAATTTTTGCGACCACATCAAATTTTAGATCTGGCAAACTTCAGATTGTAATCTCTTTGATTATTGTGTGTGGAACGCAGTTGAGCGACAGACCAACAAAATTTTTTTTTATAATCATATCACCCCAAGCAAGGCATTTTACTGCCACTGTTTTGCAGGGGCTTATATAGGGGGAAAGTTATGAGAAAGACTGACAGGTTATAATGGGTGTCAGGAAGAGAAGGATGAATGTGGTCATAAAGTAAGGGATCATTTTATATACTGATTGTAATGTAGAATTGATCCCCCACTTTATATCCACATTATAATAATATAAATATTCTTTTTTTTAATAATCATATCGCCCCAATCAAGGCATTTTACTTCCACTGTTGTGCAAGGGGTTACATAGGAGGAAACTTATGAGAAAATGTGACAGGTTATAGAGGGTAAGAGAAGGATAGGAATACTGATGAGAGTGGAGTGGACTGAGAAAAGAGTATGAGAGAGAGGATGCAGATTAGTGAGATAGGAGATGACTATTGACTTTACATTTAAATATATCTTTAATATGCCGAGAGATAGATAAAAACAGAGTGTAGATAGATAGATAGATAGATAGATAGATAGATAGATAGATAGATAGATAGATAGATAATATTTTATAATCATGTCGCCCCAAGCAAGGTATTTTACTTCCACTATAGTGGTGGGGGTTACATAGGAGGAAAATTATGAGAAAGAGTGGCGGGTTATAGGGCGTGTCAGGAAGTGGGTAAGAGAAGGATGAGAATACTGATGGGAATGAAGTAGACGGAAGAAGGAGCATGAGAGAGAGGATGCAGGTTAGTGAGATAGGAGATGACTATTGACTTTACATTTAAATATATCTTTAATATGCCGAGAGATAGATAAAAACAGAGTGTAGAGTGTAGAAGATAGAGTGTAGAGTGTAGAGTGTAGAAGATAGAGTGTAGAGTGTAGAAGATAGAGTGTAGAAGATAGAGTGTAGAGTGTAGAAGATAGAGTGTAGAGTGTAGAGTGTAGAAGATAGATAGATAGATAGATAGATAGATAGATAGATAGATAGATAGATAGATTATAATCATGTCGCCTCAAGCAAGGCATTTTACTTCCACTGTTATGTTGGGGGTTACATTAGAGGAAAATCATGGGAAAGAGTGGCGGGTTATAGGGCGTGTCAGGAAGTGGGTAAGAGAAGGATGAGAATACTGATGAGAATGAAATGGACGGAGGAAGGAGCATGAGAGAGAGGATGCAGGTTAGTGAGATAGGAGATGACTGTTGACTTTACATCTAAATTCATGGCGATTGTAGGTGTCGAGGAGGCAAGTAAATGGAAGGGAATTCCATAGGCGGGAAGTGCGAGAAAAGAAGCTATTGGAGTAGAATTTGAGTTTACATCTTATTGCTTTCACAGTAAAATGGTGGGACCTAGTTGCTAATCTTGTGGCTCGAGTAAATTCATATAGAGGGGGCACTAGTGAGCTAAGTTCACCCGAGCAGAAGCAGTATTTGTAGAAGAGACACCGGGAAGACACATTGCGCCGGTGAGAAAGTTACTGTATCCGAGCTGCCATGTCGAGATCAATCACATTGCAGATTCTCCGCTGAATTTTGTCAAGGACCCCTAGGTGGATAGCAGGAACACCCACAACAAAGATGAAGTTAATGCAAGAATTATGGGAGAATTCACCAACTTAAACGAGATGAGCCAGAAGATTTAAAGGTGCTCCCGAAATCATCAGGGAACCACTGCTAAAGCAAATAGCACTTATATTGAATGAGTTTACTCTTTCCCGTTTCAAGATATTTTTGTGTAAATTTGGTAAATCTATCTATTAAAATGAAATGTCAGTGTTTTTGTAAAGCAAAACATCTTCATTCAAACATGATACATTATATAATATAGACATTCCTTTCTAATTATTTAATCAGTTTCTTGACGTTAACATGAAATGAAGGAGCTGTAGTTTTTTCTAACCCAAGTACTTTTCGTTCTTTACTTCTGAGACAATATTTTGTGTAATTTTGGTAAATATATCTATTAAAATGAGATGTCAGTGTTTTTTAAAGCAACATATCTTCATTTAGAGATGTGCGTTCTGGTGCATTGGATATCGGCTCGGAACGAGAAATCGAGGAGCCGAGTTCGAATTCCAGCTGAATTCATAGCATTCACTTACGTGCAAATACCCTTGGGAAAGGTATTAATCCGTCTCTTCCTTCCTTCCTTCCTTCCAGTTAAGGGTTAAATAACAGGACAGATTGGGTTCTATAGACTTGGTCGGCAACCAGTCTACCGCAGAAAGTAATTGTAATCTACTGCGGGATAATCTTCTGCACAGTCAGTCATGTCTCTTTCGAGACATGATCGCCCAAGCGTGTATCACGTATGGCACATAACGGACTGATCTTCATGTAAACATGTTACATTATATAATATCGACATTTCTTTCTAGTTATTTAATCCTTAACATGAAATGAAGGAGCCTTAGTTTTTTCTAACCCAAGTACTTTCGATCTTTTCCAAGATCATTTTTCACGGTTAAATGACAAAGACTTGATATTATTTCTCTGAAGGAAAAATATTCCTCGCCCTTTGTATTATTTCACTTCTGAGACAATATTCATCCGCCTTGGAACTTTTTTTTTGTTTTAATTTTTGTTCACGTTTATATTTTTCGTTTTGATAATATGTCTCTTCGTTTAAAATTAGTCGTTCTTGATATAATTTGACTTCTGCGACATCTCTCACGGCTTTATATCATTTCTCATACACGACAATATATCTCGACTTTAATACAATTTCACTTTTTGGATAATATGATCTTTTTGGCTTGATATGATCTTTCTCCAGGGACAGTATTTCTTATCCTTGTGTTGTATATCAATAAACAGACAAACACGGGTATATATAAAAATATATGACTTATATTTTTATTGATGAACGATGGACCGTGTAGCCTAGTGAACAGAGAGTGAGAGCGCGCTTCTAAGGGTTGACGGGGTGACGGGGGAGTGTCGTCGTATCTGTTGCTCCTCTGTCTGCCTCTGTCTAGACTCGTCTCTCTGACTCTTCTGACTAGACTGCCGTGAAATCCGTGCCTGAGGTCTTTTTATCTCCAAACCGGTACTTCCGATTTTTGCCTCGCCTACGCACGCCCACGTAATTCTCAGGGACACCTGTTCTGCTTGCCTCTTGTAGCCATTTCCGCTACTGCCGGAAATAAGGTCAAACAAACATCCGTTCCTTTCAACGGCCGGAAAACGCCCCCGCTTGCATCAGCTTCCTTCTTCGGGTGGGGCCAGATTATTATATTACACTTGATAAAATTTCTCGTCAAGGATAATATTTCTCGGTCTTGATATAATTTCCCTGAACGGAAAATATTTTTCAGCCTTTATATCATTTTATATCTGAGATGATATTTCCCGGCCTTGATTTTCATTTTCTTTTTTGTTAATGGGTTATATTTCATCGCCTTAATATTATTTCATTTCGGTAAAAAATATCTCGTACTTGATATAACTGCAATTCTGAGACACATTTTGATTTGATTCTAACCCTTTTCAACAACAATATTTTACGGCATTCAAAAAGGTTTGCTTTGATATAATTTTTTTCGGGGACAGTATTTCTTATCAGTAAAATAATCTCACTTCAGGGACAATATTTCTCAATCATATATCAGTCAGTCAGTTAAGTGCCATACGTGAAACACGCTTGGGCGATCATGTTTCGAAAGAGACATGGCTGACTGGGGAGAAGATTATCCCGCAGTAGGTTGCCATTGCTTTCTGCGGTAGACTGGTTGCCAGCCAAGGCTATAGAACCCAATCTGTCCTGTTATTTAACCCATAACTGTAAGGAATAGACAGATTAATACCTTTCCCAAGGGTATTTGCGCGTAAGTGAATGTAAATGAATTCAACTGGAATTCGAACTCGGCTCCCCGATTTCTCCTTCCGAGCTGATATCCACTGCACCACAACGCACATCCCATATATCATATATATGTAGGAAAAATATTCCTCGGCCTTAATATTATTTGATTTCTGAGACAATAATTTTAGGCCTTGGTATTTTTTCGTGTTAAGAATTAATATATTTTGGTCATGATAATATTTGGCTTTGATAAAAATAAATAAAAGAATCGCCTTTGTTAAAATTTCACTCGAAAGACAGATTTCCGACTTGTTATTATTCCACGTGAAAATTCTCAGCCTTAATATGATTTCACCGCTGGGATAATACATCTCAGACGTCATATAGTTTTTCTACAGTGACAATATTTCTCATCTCTGATATAATTTCTCTTAAGGCTTGATATTATTTCTCTGATGTGCAAATATTTATTGGCCTTTATATTATTTTATATAATTGTCATCCGCAGACAGATCTCTTTCGCCGTATCACAGCTCATCAGTACGGTTAGACTCCGATTGCTTTTTAACCCAGGATTGAAACCAGGCCGAATTGGCGTCAGTCGGCGATTCTACGCCTGGGCTATGGGTGTTCGGTGGAAGAAGGCAGACTTTTTAACGCATATATTATCATTATACGCGCCCGATAGCTAGAGTGATCTAATTCATTTTACTGAATGAGCGATGCGTACACGCTAGAGTGGCTACTGTTTTTCAAAGTCTACCTTTCTTCTAGAGTGCTCAATCAAGGTGTGAGGGCGTAAGTATTGTCATCCGCAGACAGATCTGTTTCGCTGTATCACAGCTCATCAGTACGGTTAGACTCCGATTGCTACACAACCCAGGCTCGAAACCCGACCGAATTGGTGTCAGTCGGCGACTCTACCCGTTCGGTGGAAGAAGGCAGTCTTTTTAGCGCATATCATATTACGCGCCCAATAGCTAGAGTACTCTAATTCATTTTACACGCCAGAGTAGCTACTGTTTTTCAAAGTCTACCATTCTTCCAGAGTGCTCAATCAGGGTGTGAGAGCGTATATATATATATATATATATATATATATATATATATATATATATTTATTTTTAGCGGTAGGCTGTTATCGACGTTTACTACTACGAATTATTATTCTGTTAATCAGAGAATTAAACATCTGCATTTTATTATCCGAAAATATCTTTTTTGCTAATTTGCAATCTTCCTCTGACTAAATCGTCTTATTATTAGTAGTACTGCTGAATTTGCTGTTGGTGTTTGTGAATTTGTGAGACTAATGGTGAGGGTGGAATTTAAGATGATTTGTCGATGACCTATAAATTATGCCGGCGACTAACGTATTTATGTTCGTGAAAAATAGCAGAAAATAACAAAATCTATGCAAATATTTTTGGCCCATTAAAAATAGCTAACACTTGAAAAAGTGTTTCCTTTGGGCAATGTTCAGCAAGAATCTAATTAAATATCACAAAGTAAGAAAGTAAAAAAATACAAGAGGGAAAAAGCAATTATATAAAAGACATTATATGTGTAAAGAGAAAAATATTGCATATATCGTGTAAAAAATTCTCAAATGACAATGATTTTTCGCTACGTAATATTTCAGAGTTCGATCCATATAGGTGTCACACTAAGTTAAATCCCATGATAACAACTCTTTGCTCGTTTTGGGCTCAGATTTTGAACTCAAACGAAATGGAGTAATTATATTGAGTCAATTGCTAACCTGCCCACCTTCTCGGTTGGGGCTTCAGAATACACCGACTGTAGCTCTGTAGTGGAGTAACCTCCAATAAAGCTTTCTATATATGAAAATAAACTACATCCAGTTTTTGGGTTTGACGATAAACTACATCCGGCAGCAAGGCTTCTAATTATGAAATACTGAGGAGCATAGACCGCCTTTTAATTACTGTTGTTCCCAGGTCCACCCTAACTCGATGTCGTACCACCTGTTAGGTTTCCAGCTATGGGTAAATAGTTAACCAATAAACTGGGGTCAAAACACTATAAAAGCATAAAAATAGATTTTTATAATAAAAATTCCAGCAATACATTTCCGGAATAAAATATTACCAGCATTCCATATTTAAAGAAACAAAATATTACCAGCAATTTATTTATGAAAAAATATTATATATTAAAAAAACATGTTCACAGCAAAATATTTTTGAAGAAAAATATCTATACCAGTAATAGTGTAATATATTTCTGTGACCCGACAAAAATATATCTGACATCAAAAGCAGGACTGACAGACTGTCGTCGACGTCGAAAGTAAAAAATATATACAAAACCGACAGAAATGTGATTACATCAAAAGCAGTCGGCTTCAAAGGCAATAGTCGGTGAAAATGATTGACTACTGTGCCTAGCCATAGATGACAGAATTAAGCGAAAATTATAGAAGAAAAAATACGTAGAAAATTTAACTTATATAAGATCGTTCTTTTCGGGTCAGATAGCAGAACACCAGAAGATCGATAGAACGCAAAGTGAATGCAGAAAGAACTCAGAGAAGAGAAGAGAAGAGAACGCCCGTAAGTCAACAACTCCTGACAACTCTTTCGTAAGCGAGTAATTCCCTCTGACTACCACAAAATCGTCACCGAGGAAGAATTAAAATATAACTTCATATTTTTATATATACTCGTTGTTTTTCATTTGTCGACCAAGACGAACGCCATCGTTGGAGAACCAGTCATTATACATCACATGAATATATTTAGATAGATAGATAGAGAGATAGATAGATAGATAGATAGATAGATAGATATGAACCGACAGAGATAGATAGATAGATAGATAGATAGATAGATAGATAGATAGATGTAGCATAAAGTCATAATTCTTCATTCAGTCAGTCAGTTAAGTGCCATAAGAGATACACGCTTTGGGCGATCATGTCTCAAAAAAGACATGACTGACTGGGCAGAAGATTATCCCTCAGGAGGTTGACATTGATATCTGCGGTAGACTGGTTGTCAGTCAATGCTTTAGAAGCCAATCTGTCCTGTTATTTATCCCATAACTGGAGGGAAGAGATGGATTAATAATTTTCCCAAAGGTACTTGTGCATAAATGAATGCAAGGAATTCAACTGGAATTCGAACTCGGCACCTGGATTTCTCGTTCCGAGCCGATATTCACTGCACCACATGACAGATAGATAAATAAAATCGTACAATGAGATAATCGAAGCACACACACACCGCACGCACACATAGATAGATAGATAGATAGATAGATAGATAGATAGATAGATAGATAGATAGATTTTTTTTTTTTAATCATTTCACCCCGAGCAAGGCAGAAACGCCACTGATGTGCAGGGGGTTACATAAATGCAGGAAGATTAATTAGAAAAGAGTGAGGAGTACAAGCTAGTTAGAAAGGAACAATAGAAAGCTGAGAAAGCAGGTGCAATGACAGATACATGGGCGGAGAGAAAGTGAAGATTATACAGGGGAGGGGAGAGAGCTAGAGTCCAGTGGTTAGTAGGTGAGTATTAACTTTGCATTTAAATTTCTGGGGGTCGTAACCGTCAGGAAAGCAAGAATACGGGAGTGAGTTCCACAGGCGGGAAGTGCGAGAGAGGAAGCTGCAGGAGTAGAATTGTCGTCTGCATTTGGCTAACCTGACTGTGAATGGGTGGGACCCAGTTGCCAGTCTGGTTGCACAGGTAAACACCTGTTGAGGAGGCATCAGTGACTTAAGCTCATCCGAGCAGAAGCCATGAAAGTATTTATAGAAGAGACAGAGTGAGGCCACATTTCGACGATGGGAAAGTGGCTGCAGTCGAGTCGCCAGATCAGTACCTATCACATTACAGACTTTCCTTTGGAGCTTGTCAAGAACACTGAGGAGAACGGCAGGGGCACCTGACCATAAATAGATAGATAGATAGATAGATATTGAATGATGAACAAATTTTTAAGCCCTCTTTCCTCCTTATATTCCCCTCAAATTGCAACTTTCTTTTCATAATGTGATGTATTGATGTCTTTTTTGTTTTCTTTTCCCCTAAAACGCTGGTCATTGGTATTCTCAGCATCCTTCGGTAGAACTACACTTATATTGCTTCAAGCTTCTTCTACTTCTTCATCTGTGATTGTCTGATATTCTTTGCCTTATAAGAATCGTGACAATTTGTAATGGTTTAGTGATCTATTCTTTGTTTCTAACATTTTCCTAAATCTAATACTTTGCTTTTACAAGTCTATGTCAAGGGTCGGCAACCTAAGGCCCGCGGGCCGGATTCGGCCCGTAAAGGCATTTTGACCGGCCCGCGAGCATGATGACCAACGACTCTATTTTTAACACGAGAGACGAGTCTTTCGAATTCAACAAAAGGCCTGCTGTTATATTCCTCTGGTCCACTCAAGCGAAATTGAATAGTATTACCGCAAAATCACGATCTAAACCTCCATTTCTGCGTAAAAAATTTAAAAAAATAAACATTAAACAAAAACTGAGAGCCGATTTGACCGACCGACCGACCGGCGACAGACATTAAGCGGAGACACTTTCAAAGGGACAATGTTGTCTCAGTCAACTTTTTATTTTATTCCTCCAACAGCGACCCCCCCATCGCTTACCCCTGCCACCTACCCTATGTAATTTGCTGGAATCATTCAATGGGCTATGTTCTTACCTTATCACACGTAAGTGTATATGTTTGCAACTATTTGTACTCGTATGTATGGGTATATGTATTTCGTTTTTGTTTGATGTGTGTGTGTGTGGTTCGATTGTGGTACAATTTTCAATCACAGTTTCAAACCTACGCGTCATAATTTCATCCATTTCACTTAGGTTGATTTTTTTCACTTTGAAGTATTTTGACGTTCCTTGAGGAAAAGTAATTTTTGTTAGGTGTTTTTTAATTTTAGATTTTCTTTTGTTTTTCTGATTTCTCAATGTTTATTTTCATTATGGTTCTAAATATTTAGGTTGACAGGGGTCTGCATATGTACTTTTCCTTAATTTTTCATTAATGGACTTCGTCCGGCCCGCGACCCGTTATTATAACACGATCCGTCCCACGGGGTCGAATGAGTTGCCGACCCCTGTGCTCGAGAATTCTTTTCTTCAGAATGCCTCTTGCACGTTTACAAATCTATCATTCGTCCCGGCATTAAAATTTTTATGCCATATCTGGTCTGGTGCTCCTGCTATATATAAAATTCTTCACGCAATTTAAAGAAAGGTTGTACTGTAATCAATCCTTAATCGCCATCTCGATTTTCTGAACGACGTAACGTGGTTTCTCCCTGTGTATTCTCCAGATGTTTTCATTGTAATTGTTCTGAATTTGAGTTTGAGTTTTTTTTAACCCCTCTGTGGGTTATTTAATGCCAAAAAAGATGGGGTTGTAAGATTTTGTTTTATAATTCGGTTATAGTGAGAAGGTTAATTTAGTCACATTTTTGATGATTTTTTTTTTATTTTAGAAAACTGAAAATGATCGACAGAACGCAGAGAAATAGAAGAGAGAACAACACCTGCAAGTCGACACCTCCCTCGTATGTGCGTTATTCCTTCGACTATTAATATTCGGTTATAGTGGGAAGGTTCATTTTTATTTTAGAAAACTGAAGATGTCTTCTAGTTTTGTGTTAAAAATGTATTTCTTGTAATAATTTTTTCTTTCAAAAATGTATTATGGCAATATTTCTTTTCTTCAAAAAAATGTTATGGCAATAATTTTTTCCTTCTGAAAAGTATTGTTGGTAATATTTTTCTTTTAAAAATGTATATTTTTATATAAAAGTATTTTTTATGTATATATTTCTAGAAAAGTCTTTCATAGTTTTAACCTCATTTTGGGGGTTAACAATTTACCCATACCTAGGACCTGTCAGGGTGGACCTGGGAACAATAGAAATTAAGAGGTGGTTCCATGCTCTTTATAACCTCCCAATCAGAGGCCTTGCTGCCGGATGCAGTTTAACGTCATGCCCAGGACCGATAATTGTTCTGATCAGCTCTTCTGACTAGAGACTCCAGGGCAGAAATTTATATGTACTTCTGTGGTGCAGTGGTTATCAGCTTGAGAAATCGGAGAGCCGAGTTCGAATTCCAGTTGAATTCGTTGCATTCACTTACGCACATATATCCTTTGGAAAGGTATTAATCCATCTCTTCTCTTTCTAGCTGTGCTGAATAGCAAAGCATGGCATTAATAAGTCTCTTCTCTCCAGTTATGTTTTAAATAACAGGACAGATTGGATTCTATAGCCTTGGCTGGAAATTAGTCTACCGCAAAAAGTACTGGCAACCGATACATAGGTTAATCTTCTACCCAGTCAGTCATGTCTCTTTCGCGACATGATCGCCCAAAGCGTGTCTCACGTATGGCACTTAACTGATTCACTGAATATAATAGTTAGAATCATGATTAAGGTTTCTACTGGTCATAAAATGGGGGATCGTTTTTCTATTGTTATAAAGTAATAAACTGATACCCCACTAATTACTAATTAATAAAGTAATACATATCTTCTCACACTAGCTATGAGTCAAATAATAGGACGAATTGGGTTCTATAGCCTTGGCTGGCAATCAGTCTACCGTAGAAAGCAATGGCAAGTTACTGCGGGATAATATTCTGCCCAGTCAGTCATGTCTCTTTCGAGACATGATCACCCAAGCGTGTTTCACGTATAGCACTTAACTGACTGACTGAATATAATAGTTGGAATCATGATTAAGGGTTCTACTGGTCATAAACTAGGGGATGGGTTTTCTATTGTTATGAAGTTATAAACTGATCCCCCACTTATGACTACTTAATAACATAATACATTTCATCTACCTCTAGGTATGAGTCAAATAACAGGAAAGATTGGGTTCTATAGCCTTGGCTGGCAACCAGTCTACCGCAGAAAACAATGACAACCTACTGAGGGATAATCTTCTGCCCAGTCAGTCAGTTTTATGTTCCTTTGTGTGTAGTAAGCGAAGTGTGATTTTAATGTTCTTTCCTCTTTTTGGTAGGTCGCCGACAGAGTGAGTGAGTGTTTTTTTATGGTACTTCTTTTAGTCTTTGTCTAAAGTGTTAGAACCTACAAGGCAGCAGGTTCTTTGAACTGAGAGCTTTCTACTACTGGGCAGGTTTCCAAACAAAAGAATAGTTTATTCTGTCTATCCTGCTATTTTATCCATATTTAGGGGAGAAAAGTCTGGAAGAATATAATAAAAGGACAATGAGGATCTAGAAAAAAATAGTTAAGAAGATGTTATATGCTCTGCAAAATCTCTAAACTCCGGATCAGAGGCCTTGCTGATGGATGGAGTCCATCGTCAAACCCAGGAAACTGTGACAGTGTAACAGTGTTTCAAAATGCTAACGAAAGAAAACAAAAATGGATGAAATTCTAAAATCTAACAGGAGGAAAAAAAAACGCAAATACGGAAAATAAAAATTAAAATACAATGATACGGAAACCTTCAGCGACTGTACTTCATGCAAATGAGAGATAGATAATTGTATATTTTACCTTATATATATATATAAACTTATTTATAAATAGAAGTTTGTCTGTGTGTGTGTGTCCCCGTTACCTATCGACTCCAAAATGGCTGAACCGATTTTCTTGAAAATTTACACAGTTGTACTATAATAGTGCTTACCATGAGGTGAAATGTTTGCTCAAGCTGACGTAAACATTCACACCCGCAATAATTTTTGAACTTCTAAATCTAATGTCCATTAACCCTTTTTTTATTTTTTTTTGTATATTAACGTTAAGGATACAAACTTGAACAAAGGCTCGTGTTGTGAATTCTGTGAATGGAAACAGCACAAAATAAAGGAACAACAATCAGAATTGGAGATAGAAACATAAGCATATCAACGTAAAAGATGCAAACTTGAACGCAGGTTAGTAATCCAGGAATACGATTAGTACGAAGTAGATATACAAGTCTTTGAAGTGAAGCCGTATATTTAGTATGTCCACGTCGGAAGCCGTCGGGGGTTTTAACAATCTTTTTACTGGGTGGAGCTCAGAGCTAGTATGAAATACAGACGCTGCATTCTCTCTGAAACCTCGATATATTTCGGCATCGTTTAATATCTGACATTATCTCACGTCCTGCTTCTATGACAGGAGTATATGTATATTTAGATGAGTCTATGTTCCTGAAAAAGGGGAGACCCCACAACAAATATCATAAAAAGAGAATGTGGATCGTCTACGGCTATATCGTGTTGAAGGCACCGGCACCCGTCCGATCACCGTAATTAAGCAACATTGAGTCTGGTCAGTACTTAAATGGGTGACCATTTGGGAATACCAGGTGTTGTAAACGTAAGGACCAAGAATGGTCCACCGGTTCTCGAGGTTTGGGGGTTGGGTGTAGGGGCTGTCCCGTAAAAAAAGACAAAAAGTTGCTGCAACAAAAAAAAGTTGCTGCCCTATGCACCATTGGGTGTGATGGATAAATGATGAAAATGTGGAGCTAGAAAAACAATCAGTTAAAAAAGATATTACATGTTACGTAAAATATCTATAATCTCCGGATCAGAGGTCTTGCTGACGGATGTAGTACATCGTCAAGCCCAGGAAACTGTGATTTTTGTATAAAGCCAATCAAATTTGATAGATAAAATCAAAAACTTGTAACGAAACAGAGCTTTCACGTTGTTGTTTAATTTTTTTTCCAACTAGTGAAATCAATTTATGCTTAAGCCTGCTGAAATTGTACAAGCTGTTCAAAATTAAAAGAAAAAAAACTTTCTTTGAATTCTTCTAGCCATTGCTCTTAAAAGCAAAAACAAAGTAGTCTTGACAAAACCAAAAAAAAAAAAGAACAAAAATGAAAGCGAAATCCAGTATTTTCGACGACCTACATATAATGACACGGATCTTCAAAGATACTTACGTTTGAGATAAGACGTTTCTACAAAAACTTAAATACACATGCGTAGAAGAATATACTTTGACACGGTATATGGAACCAACTATTTTCTCAAAAGAGCTCTTCTTACGTTTTGTTTTATTTGATTTGTTTTTTTGTTTGGTTGAGTTCTTGAAACCTATTTAAACATCATGTAAGTGAAACAGTGTTTCAAAATGCTAACGAAAGAAAACAAAAATGGATGAAGTTCTAAAATCTAACAGGAGGAATAAAAACGCAAATACGGAAAATAAAAATTAAAATACAATGATACGGAAACCTTCAGCGACTGTACTTCATGCAAATGAGAGATAGATAATTGCATATTTTACCTTATGTGTATATATATATATATATATATATATATATATATAAACTTATTTATAAATAGAACTTTGTCTCTGTGTGTGTGTGTGTCCGTTACCTATTAACTCCGAAATGGCTGAACCGATTTTCTTGAAAATTTACACAGTTGTACTATAAGTGTCTGCGAGTGTTCCTAGCTAGGTTTTGTGTCGAGGTTTAATCAAATTTGATACACTCATCGACAAAGAGATAAGAAACGATATTCGGAAGTTTCAAGGTTGCAGTTTATAATAGTGCAGAAAATCGAGAATATATATATATATATATATATATAAAAACTTATTTATAAATAGAACTTTGTGTGTGTGTGTGTGTGTGTCCGTTACCTATAGACTCCGAAATGGCTGAACCGATTTTCTTGAAAATTTACACAGCTGTACTATAAGCAGCTGTGATTGTTCTTAGCTAGGTTTTGTGTCGAGGTACCCCCGATAAATATCGAAAATCGATAATCGAAAAAAATCGGGTTATAGAGGGAGTGGTCCGATTTTAATCAAATTTGATACACTCATAGACAAAGACATAAGAAACGATATTCAGAAGTTTCAAGGTTGCAGTTCTTACAATAGTGCAAAAAATCGATAATATATATATATATAAACTTATTTATAAATAGAACTTTGTCTGTGTGTGTGTGTCTGTGTTTGTGTGTGTGTGTGTGTGTGTGTGTATCCGTTACCTATAGACTCTGAAATGGCTGAACCAATTTTCTTGAAAATTTATTCAGTTGTACTATAAGTGTCTGTGAGTGTTCTTAGCTAGGTTTTCTGTCGAGGTTTAATCAAATTTGATACACTTATCGACAAAGAGATAAGAAACGATATTCGGAAGTTTCAAGGTTGCCGTTTTTACAATAGTGCAGAAAATCGATAATATATATATATATATATATATATATATATATATATATATATATATCAACGAGAAGACGTTTGTGTGTTTGTGTATTTATCTGCCTGTATGTATTTTTTCAGCCCTTTTATTTTAGTTTTTACTTCGGGTTTGACTCTAAGTAGGTATAATTGTAGTTCTTAGTCTCAGCCATGATACCATTGACTCAGAGGACTTATTTAGCCTTCAAAATTCAGTTTACGACGAAAAAAACTTATTTGATATCGATGCCAGGAAATCAAAATTTGACTTACATCCATTCATTTTTCTTTCAGTCTACGGTTTCACTTTAACTGGAAACAACTATTGCTTTTTAGTCATTCGTGCCAACGCCCAAAGAGTGTTAGCTCCAGGACCATGGATTAGTTTTCAAGCTTTCATTACACCCGAGCAACGCCGGGCTGTACTGCTAGTATATATATATATATATATATATATATATATATATATATATTAGGTGCGATTGCTAAATTGTCGCAATTATTTTATTATTTCAAATATTCTTTTGGCTGAGTCTGAGCTCTAGGACCATGGATTAGTTTTAAAGCTTTCATTACACCCGAGCAACGCCGGGCTATACTGCTAGTAAACCAATAAATACGATGGTCGTTCATAAAGTTTTATGCCTCAAATAGAACCATTTAGAGAAGCATTCACTATTCTTTTCAATATAGCCCCTTTTGACATCAATGGAAGCATTGGTCCTATGATATTTAGATTTTGAAAACACATCACAGAAGGAAGTTATTTCGTAGTCCTCAAAAACTCCCTCCGCTTCATTGCTTCCAGAAAGGAAACCCCGCAGGGGAATATGAATTTATGAAACAAGAGGAAGTCAGATGGACCCATGTCTGGTGAATAAGAAGGCAATTAGCAATTCCATTTGGATTCCTTGCATTAACCTACGTACAAATACCCTTTAGAAAGGTGTTAATACGTTTCTTCCCTCCAGTTATTGGGTAAATAATAGGAGAAACTGGGTTCTATAGCCTTGGCTGGCAGCCAGTCTACCGCAGAAAGCAATGGCAACCTCCTGCGGGATAATCTTCTTTCGAGACATGATCGCCCAAGGCGTGTATCACGTATGGCACTTAACTGACTGAATATAATAGTTGGAATCAAGTTTAAGGCTTCTACTGGTCATAAACTGGGGGATCAGTTTTCTATTGTTATGAAGTAATAAACTGACCCCCCACTAATTTCTATTTAATAATATAATACATTTCTTCCCCCTCTAGCTATAAATCAAATAATATGACAGATTGGGTTCTATAGTCTTGGTTGGCAACTAGTCTACCGTAGAAAGCAATGACAACCTACTGCGAGATAACCTTCTGCCCAGTCAATCATGTCCCTTTCGAGACATGATCGCTCAAAACGTGTATCACGTATGGCACTTAACTGACTGAATGTAATAGTTGAAATCATGATTAAGGCTTCTACTGGTCATAAACCGGGGTATCTGTTTTCTATTGTTATGAAATAATAAACTGATTCCCTTCTAATTACTATGTAATAATATAATACATCTCTTATACTTCTAGCTATGAGTCAAATAACAGGACAGATTGGGTTCTATAGCCTTAGCTGGTCACCAATCTACCGCAGAAAGCAATGGTAACCTACTGTGGGATAACCATTTGCTCAGTCAGTAATGTCTCTTTTGAGACATGATCGCCCAAAGCGTGTATCACGCATGACACTTAACTGACTCATTTTGAATAGTTAAATACCTTATTCTACTGTGTGGTCTTTCTAACATAAATTTTCCATAGATAACATTTTTCTTTCAAAATAACAGGATACTTGAAAACGAAAACAGTCTCAGATTTACGCAAATAGCATTTCTTCATTATTTGTAATCTGTAGAAGTAGGTAGATTTTTAATGTTTATTGAATTGGCCTTGTGTCATACATAACCGAACTCCCTACAACTTATAATTATTCACTATCATCAGAAGGTTGGAGATTGGAATGTGTGGAAGAATAAAAGTATATCTTTTGTATGTTTAAATAGAAATTTATTAATGGAAAAGAATAACATGAATTGGCAGAAGTTAATAGTTCATGAGAAACAGTATTCAGAAGTGTAGGGTATCAAGAGTTTGTTGAAATGTTCGTAGTAGTCCTTGCAAGAATGAGTTTATGTGTATGTAGGCAGGAACGTATGTATGTATGTATGTATGAGAATTTGTTGATGCGTAGGATTGTCTTTGAAGTTATCGCTCATGGTGAATAGTGAAACGGAAAGAGGTGAAAGGTGAGAGAAAGATAGAGACAATAATAGCGAAATGTTAAAAATGCTCGACATCTTTAACTCTCTGGCGGCGGTCGAGCTTGCTCAGACTTTTATTCTGTTTGTGGGGCTCCGAACAGATCATTTAGGAATTCACTCCCGGGTGTGATTCTGGCCATTCTCTTTTAGTTTTAGATGTTGTGAGGTGTGAAATTTCGCAAGTTTTGTGTGTGCGAAGTAAAAATTTTGTAAATTCGAGTAAATTCATTTATTTCTACCAATGAGCAAGTGCTTATCATTTGAATTTTTAAATCTAGAACTTCTTTTGTTTACCACATGACCCTCTCCTTATTAGGAAGGACATTGTCAGTGATTTCCCATCACCCCAAGCAAAGCAACAGAGCCACTAAAATTCACTGCATTAATGTGGGGATTACATTATTTACACTATTTATATTCGAACTAGTAGATTAAGTAATGGGTTGAATTAAAAATTTCCTGTTAGTTACCTAAATCGATATATAACTGAGGAAGGCCGAAGGAAGTAACGCCCGAAACGTTATCATAACAAAAACAGATTTTTTAGATAGTTTCAATAAAATAAGGAATATTTTTGTCACGCCAAGAAGCTATTGTCTCGACTGTCGATTAGTTGTCTGACATGAGATTACTTTACGATTACTTTAAGGCGATCATGTCTCGAAAAAGACATGACTGACTGGGCAGAAGGTTATCCTGCAGTAGATTTACCATTGTTTTCTGCGGTAGACTGGTTGCCAGCCAAGGCTATAGAACCCAATTTTCCCTATTATTTGACTCATAGCCAGAGGGAGAAGAAATATATTGCATTATTAGTTGGGGTTCTGTTTATTACTTCATAACAATAGAAAACTGATCCCCCACTTTATGATCACTAGAAGCCTTAATCATGTTTCCAACTATTACATTCAGTCGGTCAGTTGTGTGCCATAGGTGATATATGCTTTGAGCGTTCATGTCTCGAAAGAGACATGACTGACTAGGCAAAAGATTATCCCTCAGTAGATTTCCATTTTTTTGCGGTAGACTGGTTGCCAATCAAGGCTATAGAATCTAATCTGTCTTTTTATTCAATTCTTTTATCCAGATCAGCCAGTTAAGTTACATACGTGACACACAGTTGGGCGATCGTATCTCTTTTGAGCCATGACTGACTAGGCAGAAGGTCTCTGTTATTTTGTGCGGTAGACTGGTTGCCAGCCAAGGCTATAAAACCCAATATGTCTTGTTATTTGATTCAAAGCTAGAGAGAAAAGAGATGTATTACATTATTACTTAGTAATGAGTGGGGGATCAGTTTCTTACTTCATAACTATAGAAAATCGATCCCTAACTTTATGACGAGTAGAAAACTCATGATTCCAACTATTATATTCAGTCAGTCAGTTGAGTGCCATACGTGATACACGCTTTGGGCGATCATGTCTCGAAAGTTATATGACTGACTGGGTAGAAGATTATCCCGCAGTAGGTTGCCATTTCATTCTGCGGTAGACTGGTTGCCAACCAAGGCTATAAAACTAAGTCTGTTCTGCTCTTCAACCCATAGCTGGAGGGAGCAGATATGGATTCATTTTTTTTTGTTAACAGTATTTAAGCGTAAGTGAATCCAACGAATTCAACTGAAATTCGAACGCGGCTCTTCAAATGTCCATATCAATTGCACCAAAACACACCTTCACCAACCAATTGTACAAGTGTAGAATTCCATGCAATGAAAGGAGTTGATGATAAGGATGACGATTTATTCGGAGTTGTGATGACGGCATGCAGCGTCTGTTTTATGTCTAAAAAAAAAAACGTTACGCCTTTAATTCGCGTGAAAGCAATTCTAAAAATGTCAATTTTCAGTCTCCTCTGTGCATACCAGTTTCAGAATGAATATTTAATTTGGCGCCAGCACGTCGTACCGATTAAAGATGGCAGAAAACAAATACCAAAAAAGAAAAACAAATTCTTTGCAGAGCGGCCGTATTTTATAAATCGCATCACGTGCTCAAGACCTGGTCATGTGATCACGTTTTGGCAACAGCGGAGAGCAATGAAAACGAGAAATATACAGATTAATATAACTGTTTCTTTTTTCAAATACCTGACAGGATTTATACAGCTTAATATAACTGTGGGCTAATTAGTAAGCAATTTTTCAAAACATTTTTTCTATTTCTTTTAAACTTTGGTATTCGCCAAGGAAATATATTTTAAATAGATTTATTATTATTATTATTATTATTATTATTATTATTATTATTATTATATAGAGGCATGCTGAAGTAATGGATAGCGGTTCAAATTGAATAATCAGAGACCCAGGTTCGAATTCTATTCACTTACATTCGCGTATCTACATTTTTGGGTTGCAGCCGGTTTAGGAAAAAGAAACTTTGAATTTGAACCAGAGAGGGTTAGCCTGTCACGTCCACTGCGAAACTGTAGACTGAAAGAAAAATGAATGGATGCAAATCAAATTTTAATTTCCTGGTATCGATATCAAACAAGTTTTTTTCGTCGTAAACTGAATTTCGAAGGCTAAATAAGTTCTCTGAGTATATGGTATTATGGCCGAGACTAAGAACTACAATTATACCTACTTTGAGCCAAACAGGAGGCAAAGACTAAAATAACGTGGCGGCCAATAAAATAGTCCATCACTTCTGTTAGGAATTTCCTGATTTAGAAATTAACACGCAGAGCAAAGTGACCAGGAGCCCCATCTTGTTGAAACATAAAACTTTATAACATATTTTACAGATTATTTCTATCACAAGGACAAATAAAGTTTTAAATCTTTTAAAGTGCACCCGAACTTTATGGACACCCTGTACAAATTTTTACATTGACGTCAGTCCTTTTCAGCCATTTTAGATGTTCAAATATTATGTCCCGACGACGATAAAAACAATTAGGACAACTTTCGACTTCTTAACTGAGAAGAATTCGCACACATCTCATTTCAATTCCGCATAATGTTCCTGTTTTTCTTCTCTGTCGATTATTCGATTATCTGAGGGATATTGAATATCTATGATGACCCATGTCCTTTTCTGTTTATTTCTCATTATTATTATTATTATTATTATTATTATTATTATTATTATTTGATTTTTCATCATATTTCTATTTCTGTTATGATCGCTATTTCTGCTACCAAGTCTGCAGGAAGACCTAAGGCTCGACTTCATGTTTTTTCATATCTCCCTAACATCCCTAGCGTTACATAGACAAAGATCTCCTTAGTGTGTGGGCTGTACTTAACAAGACAATTTTTTGTATATCTCTTAAGCTGGGGTTTCCAGGGAATCTTTCAATGCGCTGTTTTGTTCCATTTCTTATCATTCCAAGTGCACCCGCTATCACTGTTTCAACACTTGTTTTCAATTTCCCCATTTTTTCTATTTCAAATTCCAGGTCTTTATATTTTGACAGTTTTTCGAATTCCTTGGTTGTTATGTTACAATCCGCTGAACAAGCCATATCAATTAATAAGTTTTTTCTTTCTGTTTTTTAACAATAATATCCGGCCGATTTGTTTCAATTTTTTGTCTGTATAGAAGGTGTAAACCCATAGAATGGTGATATCTTCTATTTCTCTAACCGGTGCTGGGTGATGTTTATACCCGTGTTTGTTTAGATATTTATTATTATTATTATGTTCATAAATACATTTTAGTGCTTAAAGGAGCTCTTCAGTGATGTCCTGAACGTCATTGCCGATTTCGGGTTTATTAAACATCACATCGGCTCCGGCAGTAACCCCGACTTTCGGTTCAGAAGTACCAAGCTGGCCCCTTTCTTTTGTGCTACTCCTCTGGATTTAATTTATTTTGTATTTACTAGCCTTCCCAAGCAAGGCCAGATGTGACATGTGTTTATAGTGGGTATTCCCGGCCATATAGCCGGGTCAAAAAATGTCTGTCTATTTTTCCCCAGTCGTGGTTCTACCCTTCGGCGGAACCACGACTGGGTTTGTGCTCTCTGCTCGGAAGAAGAGAGCGCCCTATACCCGAGTACAGAGTGCTGACATTGTCATAGAGCAGTGAGGCGAATGTCTAAGACCTTTTATTTTTTTCTTTTCGGCAGAATTCATACTTTTTATTGTTAACTCTGACCAATGGACAAGCCATATCAATTAATAGGCAAGTTTTTTTCTTTCTGGTTTTTAACAATAATGTCCGGCTTATTTGCTTCAATTTTTCTGTGTAGGTGGTGTAATCCCATAGAATGGTGACATCTTCTATTTCTGTAACCGGTGCTGGGTGATGTTCATACCAGTGTTTGTTTACATATTTTCCATTGTGTTTACACATTGTCCAGTGTAAATATTGCTCCACTCTATCGTGACGATTTTTATATTCATTTGGGGCAAGTACAGTACATCCTGAGATTAAATGGTCTATTGTTTCTTAGTGTTTATCACAAAACCTGCATTTTGGATCCCTATTATTATGTATAATATTTGCCTGAAAGTTTCTAGTGAAAAGACTTTGGTCTTGCGCTGCAAGAATAAAGCCTTCAGTGCCAGACTTTAATCCAGATGCACGTAACCATCGATGAGTATTAACTTTATCAACATTGGATTTCTTGGCATGTTCTGGATATTGGCCATGCAGAGGTTTTTCTTGCCAGCGTTGTTTCATCTGTTCAAGAGATTTATCTTTGGCTTTCATTTTCATATTTTTTGCCGCAATAGTTGGTTCTTGGCTTCTGTTTTGCTTTTCTACAGAATCTACTAAATGTAAATCTTGTTTGTATTTACTGCCTTCTTTTATTATTGAATATTTTTTCTTTCTGTTTCCATGTTGTTTGACTAATTGTATCATCCAGTCCTTTGTTGTTTCTATGTATGTTAGTAAGCCAATAGTTGCTGTCTTGTATGACAATTCTAGCTGAATAAGACCTCTTCCACCTTCTATACAGGGTATGTATAGACGGTCTGCATCAGCTTTATTGTCCTTTCTTAGTTAGCACGACCGTTACGCGGTACCAATACGTCATGAATAATAGTCTATTCCGCAAAGTCGTGCATGCCAAATATTCTACTTGATTTCAATGAGAAAATGTAAGAAACACACACACACACAAAAAAAAAGGAGAAAAATTGTATTTTTTAACACTTGTTTCAGTGAACTAGAAAAAAATCTGTCCGTGGTGGCATTTCTATAAATATTTTATTGTCGTAAGACCCGTACGAGCTTATTCGATCTTTAACTTAAGAGTTAAGATACTTTATAAAATTTTCACGGGTATTTTAAATTATTATTATTATTGTTATCATTGTTATTATTGTTTTTGTTGTTGTTGTTGTTGATGTTGACACCTTTTGAAAAGTTTATCATTAATTAATAATAATTAATAATTCCGAAAATATTTGAATTGAGGGTGAAGAAAAGCATTAAATATTTAATAAATTATATAATCAAGAGAACCTTTTTTATTGGCTTATCTCTACTTCACGAAAACGTCCATGATTTTCTACAACTTCCTTCGTTTTTTGAAGTAATCTTTAGTATTTTAGCACCTTATCGAATGTTAATATTATAAAATTCATTAACTCTTTGATATATATATATATATATTAAAAAAGGATTAATTCAATGATGTTGAATGACCATTTCGATGTGAAAATCCCCGCGGGGGATAATGTTGCTGAGGTGATGTGTTATCCCCCGTGGGGATTTTCACATCGAAATGGTCATTCAACATCATTGAATTAATCCTTTT
>JBBBDQ010001096.1:1855000-1880000 GCA_037127315.1 Ascarosepion bandense
TTTAAGGACAGGGTCCCCAAGTCTTACCCTTGTTATTTAACCTATAACTGGAGGGAAGGGACGAATTAATATCTTTCCCAAGGATACCAGTGCTTAAGTGAATGCAGGGTATTCAACTGGAATTGGAATTGAAATTCGGCTCACCGATTTCTCTTTCCGAGCCAATATCCATTACACCACAACGGACATCCGTCACTAAACGCTTCGCTTACAGCACCTAGTATTCCCAAGCGGTTACCCATCTAAGTACTGACCAGGCTCAACGTTGCTTAACTCCGGTGATCGAGCGAGAACCGGTGTATTCAACGTGATATGGCCGTAAGCACGCACATCAGTCACTATCATGCTTACAGCACCTGGTATTCCCAAGCGGTTACCCATCTAAGTACTGACCAGGCTCAACGTTGCTTAACTCCGGTGATCGAGCGAGAACCGGTGTATTCAACGTGATAGGCCGTAAGAATGAAGAAGAAAAAATATATTGAGAAAATATTCAAAATTCTCCACTACATTAGTCATCCATCTTTCTACACGACCATTCTTTATGGTTAGAACTTAGGCCTAATAAAAACATTAAAAAAAATGAAATAATACACAATCTAACTTCAAGAAACAAATATGGAATATCTAATGAAAAATTATCACCAAAACGAGTTTATCACATCAAGCCGACACCCACACAGAAGAGACAACAGCATTCCTCTCTCTCACACACACACACACACACACACAGATACATAAATAAAAAAATAACTAAATACAAAATGATTGTAACACCTCTCAACATTTAATCGTTATATATCACCGGACTAAACGGAAATTATGCCTACAGGCATTTCTCACACATACACTGAGACAGGAAAACTTTTCTCCGCAAAGACATACATACATTTTACATATATTACCATCCAAAATATTCCTCGCACATATATGTAAAAGTTATCTGTTGTTTTAATACACTTGACACCCATCTTACCAGCTTTCTGTCGATCTTTGAAGAACCTTTAAAAAACGTGAATAATATATATATATATATCATAATGATAATCCACGTATACTGTCTTAATGTGTATAGGATAAACTACTACACTTAAAATTTTTCTTTAAAACATTTAAAAGTATTATTACAGTTAATTTACGTTTAAAAATATTCAGACTCTGTTGCTTTCTGCATCATGTGACGGAAGATTCTCGTGACGGACGCTTCTAGTTTAAATTTTAAAATAATTTGCTTCATGATGCAAGGCCGAGGCCGGTCTGAAATATCAAATATATATATATATATATATATATATATATATATATATATATATATAATAATAGAAATAAATAAATACTGTAAAAAATACATATTTAACTTACAACATTTTTAATAGTTGTTCCTATATATATATATATATATACGAAAAAAATCGCAAGATCGCCAAGACCTACCGCGGTTTCGCACAACGGCTCGAGCCGTTGTGCGAAACCGCGGTAGGTCTTGGCGATCTTGCGATTTTTTTCGTGTGTTTTTGCTCTGCGTAACTGCCTTGGTTAACACTTTTGGTTAGTTTGTATCGAGCACTTTTCTTTCCTGGTGGTTCGTTCCGTTAGAGGGTTTTTTTCTTTACTGTGAAGAACCGTATGCATTGTCGGTCCTGCGCAGTTTTCTTTTTTTGTCCCCTCTTTGTCCAAAGCTCTATAGCCGAGGACGGTAACGGAGTTAGATTCTGTTGCTTATTCATAGTCTTTAAAAGATTCTTGTGTAATATTTTAAGAGTAGAATACGGACAGAGTCGGTTTTATTATTATATATATATATATATATATAGTCATCCGCAGACAGATATGTTTCGTTTTATCACAGTTCATCAGTACGTTTAGACATCCGATGGCGTTTTACCCAGAATTAAAATCTGAGCGAACTGACATCATTCGGTGATTCCGTCTCTGAGCTATGGGCGCTCGGTAGAAGGAGGCAGACTTTTTAGCGTGTACATTATCATTATACATACGCCCAATAGTTGAGCGTGTTTTAATTCATTGCTGGATGAACGATGCGTAGATGCTAGTGTGGCTAATGTTTTTCAAAGCCTACCATTCTTCCAGAGTGCTCAATCAGTGATATATTTAATATATATATATATATATATATATATATATATATATATATATTTCACTTTTATTATGAGTCCTCTAGAGAGGTAAATTTTAAAACAGTTACAACTTCTTCGATTTAGGCGTTCCGCCTAACAATGAATTGATTACACCCGGAGACTGTCGTGTGTATATCAATATAATATACTAAAATTTAACTTTTCTCATTCCATTCGCCTCTAGCTTAGGGAGTAGGAACTCCGACTGACAAAACAGGTCGAGTTTCGATCCCGGCCAACAGAAACAAGTGGATGTCTAGCCACACTGATGAGCTGTGATATAGCGAAACAGGCTTGTATGTGGAATTAATAATATATATATATATATATATATATATATATATATATATATATATATAAAGTATGCCTAGTGAGCTAACAAACCTATCTGACCATCAAGGAAAGAAACAAGCGACATGATTAAGGAAACTCAATAACCCACATGTCGTTTGTTTCTTTCCTCGTTATCCAGCTTTCCTTGACGATCCGCTTCGGTGAAACCTTGGTAGGTTTGTTGGCTTTACCTAAGTAGTAATAGTCTTAAGTTGTCTGAATTTCTTAGATGAAACATTGGCAATTATTATTCATTTTAACTAGTATTTCTTTCATCTTATTTCTCTTGCTTTTATACCAAGTAGTAATAGTCTGATGTTTGTAAAGGCATGGCAGGTATACTCAAATTTTGGTCTAATATGCAATCTGCAAATATGAGACATAGTAGAGAAAGTCAGATAACGCCACCGAATATTTTCCTTTAGTGTTTTTTCATTGTTTAGATTACTGCCCTCCTCATTATTGTCATATTATGATGTTTCGGTCGTCATCAGGTGACTAGAATTTTGAAGAAGGTCGGAGCGTACTACAGCCAAAGCGTTGTGAATGTAAATAATGTAAATATCTCATCTCGGAAATATAGATACATTTTATTTTCAGGATGTAGGCGATCATGGCCTTCCACATCTTCCTATTCCTAGGAACTCTTACCAAGCTTTCCTCTGTTCTTCCTCTTTTATGTGTCCTGTCCCTTCAGGACGTAGGCGAACATGGCCTTCCACATCTCCCTATTCCTGGTGGCTCTTAGCACGCTTTCTCCTGTTACACCACGCAACCCCCGTACTGTCATCCACCTGCGCAAGCCCATACACCTAGAATATAAAGGTATAGAAACTAGCGTGGCCACAAAATGAGGGATCAGTCTATATACTGAATATGATATAGATCTCCCCCCAAATTATATCCACATTATAATTTCTTATAAACAGTTGGCATATAATGTTCCTCTTCTATGTGCTCTGTCCTTTCAGGACGTAGGCGATCATGGCCTTCCACGTCTCTCTATCCCTGGTGGCTCTTTGCACGCTTTCTCTTGTAACATCTCACAAACCCCGATCTGTGCTCCACCTGCTCAATACTTGCAAATATGTTATCCGTTGCTTTCCTCTTACTCTTTTCCATCTATTTGGCCCTCTTAGTATCAGGTTCTCCAGGCCCTCTTTCCTCACTACATGTCTCAGAAACTTCAGTTGTCTCTTTCTGGTGTTCAATATTAATTTCCTTTTCGTTTCCAACTCTTCCAAAACCTCATCATTGCTCACATGCTCGATCCACGATATCCGCAGCATCCTTTTGTACAACTATATTTCATTTGCTTCAAGATTTTCCTTAATATTCGATGATATTGTCCAACATTCACTGCCATATTGAAGAACTGACATCACATTGCAATCCTGTACTCTCTTCTTTGTTTCTAGTGAATTTTCCTGTGTTTTAATAGTTTACTCAGTTTCTGGACTGCGTCCTTCGCCATGCCAATTCGCCTTCGGATCTCTGTCTCGCACTTTCTGTTTTCTGTTATAACATACCCCAGGTTTTTGAAGTTTCGTATCCGCTAGATTTAGATTTAGTACCTCACCGAAACCCTGCTCTGTAATTCACTTACCGAAACCCGTGTAGTATGCTAAGCGTTGCTTTCCCCTGTCTCTCTCTTTCTTTATTTAACCTGTGAGTATCAGATTCTCCAATCCTCCTCATATCAGTCAGTCAAGTGCCATACGTGATACACGCTTGGGCGATCATGTCTCGAAAGAGATATGACTGATTGGGCAAAAGATTATCCAGCAGTAGGTTGCAATTGCTGTCTGCGGTAGACTGGTTGTCGACCAAGGCTATAGAACCCAATCTGTCCTGTTATTTAACCCATAATTGGAAGTAATAGACGGATTGACAAATTTTCTAACGTTTTCGCGCTTTAGTGAATGCTATGAATTCAGCTGGAATTCGAACTCGGCTCCCCGATTTCTCGTTCTGAGCCGATATCCAATGCACCACAACGCACGTGTGTTAAGTACTAGTTTACTTTCGGTTTCACTTCTCTCCAAAACATCATTGTTGTTCACATATTCGGTCCCTGAAATTCTTACTATCTTTCTGTAGAACCACATTTCGTTTGCTTTAAGACTCTCCTTCATCTTTGATGAGATTGTACAGCTTTCGCTCTCATACTGAAGAACTGACAGCAATTCAGTCCCCTCTTCTTTGTTTCCAGTGAAACCTTCCTGCAACGGATTTGCCTAACACCTACACATTTAGAAAATTGTGTAAAACTCAAAGTAACGAAGTATATTGCCGATATTAAGCAACTGGCTGAAACCATGAAAGGGCAAGTATTCAATGAATAATAAAAACTTTTAAAATTTATTTCTATTAACGTGGTTTACGTATTATTTTATATATTACTATAAAAATATATTTCAGAAAAGGTATATTGTATAAAAATACGTATGGCAAACTAAATGTTTTAAAAACACCAGGTCGTAAACCTAACACTAACCCTAACCCTAAACAATAACCCAAGCACTAACCCTAAACCTATCCCTAACCCTAAACCTAAACTTATCCTTAACCATAGCCCTAACCCTAACCCTAAACTCTAACTCTAACACTAACCCTAACGCTAACCCTAGCCTAAATCTAAACCTAAACCTTACCTTACCCATAACCCTAAATCTAACACTAACACTAACCCTAACATTAAATCTAACATTAACCCTAACACTAACTCTGCCTAACACCAACCCTAACACTAAAACTAACCTTAACCATTACCCTAACCATAACCATAATCACAACCTTAAAACTAACACTATCACTGCTTATTTCTAACACTAAACCTAACCCTACCAATAACCCAAAACCTAAGCCTAACACAAGCACTAACACTGACCATAATCCTAAACCTAACCTTAGACCTAAACTTAGAACTAACCATAAACCTAACCCTATCCTAACACTAAATCTACCCTAACCCTAACCCTAACACTAATCCTAACATCTAACAATAACACTAACCCTAACCACTAAACCTAAACGTAACCCTAAACAATGAGCGTAACCCAAAGTCTAACACCTAAACTTAACTCTAAACCTGTCCCTAAACTTAACTCTAACCCCAACACTAAAGCTAACCCCTAGCACTAACCTGAACCCAAATAACTAACACTAACACTAAAACTAACCGTAACCCTTACCCTAAACCTAACCTTAAATCTTACTCTAAAACTAGCCCTAATCCAAACTCTAAACTTAACACTAACACTAACGCAAACCCTAACTCCTATCCCTAATACTAACCATAACACTAACCCTTAACCTAAACCTAACCATAGCACTAAGCACTAACCATAATCCTAAACCTAACCCTAGACCTAAAATTAACACTAAACCTTAACCTAACCCTGTCCTAACACTAAACCTACACTAAACCTAACACTAACTTTAACTTTATCCTTTAACACCAACACTAAGATTATCCATAACCCTATCCAGAACCCTAATCAGAACCCTAAACCTAAACTTTGCCCTAACCCTAACCCTAACCCTATCCCTAACCCTAATCCTAAACCTAAACCTAGCCCTATCCCAAAATCTAACACTAAAACTAACCTAATAATAAAACTAACCCTAACACTATCACTAAACTTAACCCTAACCCTAACACTAACGCAAAAATAAACGTAATCCTAACCCTAAACATACCCCTAACCCTGCCTAAACCTAACACTAACTGTGACCCAACATAACCCGAACCCTAACTCTAACACTAACACTAACCTTGACTCTAACCTTAACCTAAACCAAAATTTAACCCAAACCCTAACGCTAACTATAACTTCAACCTAAACCTAACCCTAAATTTAAGCCTACCCTTAAAAATAACCTTGATCATAGCCCTCAAACTTAAACGAAACTATAACTCCTAAACGTCAAGCTTATCTTAACCTTAACCCTAACATCAAATCTAACTCTAGGCCTCAACTTAACACTGCCTTACCCTAACACTAACCCTAAACCTAAACCTAAACCTTAAACGTAAAACTAACGTAACTCTAGCCGTAAGCTTAACTATAACCCTTACCCTAAGCCTAAACCTAATCCTAATTTTAACCCTAAAACTAACCCTATCC
The DNA here is from genome assembly GCA_037127315.1 of Ascarosepion bandense. NCBI lineage: Eukaryota > Metazoa > Mollusca > Cephalopoda > Sepiida > Sepiidae > Ascarosepion > Ascarosepion bandense. The sequence goes on from JBBBDQ010001096.1 coordinate 1,861,602, forward strand.
CTAACCCTAACCTTTGCTCTTTAACCTTAACCCTAACCGAAAGCCCAACACTAACCCCAAAACTAACCTTAACCCCAACTCTAACACTAAACCTAACTGTAACACTAAAACTAACACCTAAGCCTAACCCCAACCCTAAGTCTATACAAAAACTTAGCCCTAATGCAAAGCAGACCAACCCCTAATCTTAACCCTAAAACTAACACTCACCCTACTTCTATCCCTCACCGTAACCGTAACCCTAAACCTAAACGAGACCCCAACACCTAACGTTAAACCTAACCCCTAAAACTAACTCTAAACTTAACTCTAAACATAATACTAACCCCTTACCACTTACTCTAAAATTAACCCTACCACACTAATCCTAAACCTAAACCAAGCCCGAAACCTAACCCTAAACTTAATGCTACCCCCCCAAATCCTTACCCTGACCTTTACACTAACACTAACGCTAACCGTAATGTTAAGCTGAACCCTAACCCTAACCCTAACCCTAACCATAAAACTAACCTTAGTCTAGAACCAAACCATAACTTTAACCTTCACTCTAACCTAAATTGAACCCTAAACATAACCCTAACCATACCCCTAACCCCAAACCCTAAAACTCTCTTTAACCTTGACCCTAACCTAACCCTAACTCTAACCTTAACACTAAAATTAACGCTAACACTAACCCTACCTCGAACTACTCTTTAACCCTACACTTCTCTTTAACCCTAAACTGAACTCTAACTCTAACCCTCCACCTATGGAAGACCATAACCTTCAACCCTAAACCTAACCCTAAACTCTAACTGTAACACTGACTATAACCCTAAACCTAAAATCTAACCTTAAACCTGATCTTAACCGTAACCCTTACTATAACCCTTACCTAACCCTAAACCTAAACCTAACTCTAACCCTAAACCTAACCCTAAAGCTAACACTAAACATAGCCCTAACCCTAAACCTAACCCTAAAACAAACCCTAACCCAACAGACAAAACCTAAGCCTAGCGTTAATCCTAACACTCACCCCAACCCTAATACCAAACCTAACCCTAGCCTTAAACCTAACCTTAAAGCAAAAATGATAACCCTTACACTGAACCTAATTCTAACCCCAAAGACTAAATCTAATCCTAGACGTAACCCTAATATTAACCCTAACACTCACCCTAACCGTAACCCTAACACAAATCCTAACCCTAGACTTCACACGAAGTTTAAAACTAACGCTAACCCTAATTCTAACCCAAAACCTAACGCTAAATTTAACCTAACACTAACCCTAAGACTAACACTAACCATAACTCTAACATTAACCCCTAATCTTAACCCTTAATTTACTCTCACCCTAACCCTAACCATTAACCTGACCCTAACTATAACCCTAACCCTAACCCTAATCATAACCCAGCACTAGCTCTAACACTAACTGAAAATTTAACCCGAATCCTAACCCTAACACTAGTCCTAACCCTAAAACTAACCCTAGCCCTAAACCTAACCCAAACGCTAACTCGAACCTGCATCCTATCCCTAAAGCTAACCTAATACTACACTAAACTTAGCCTTAACTGTAGCCCTAACCCTAACCTAAACCTAATTCTAACCTTAACCCTAATTCTAACCACAACACTAACCCTTACCCAACCCTAATCCTCACCATGACACTAAACCCTAAAAACTAACACTAAATTTAACCATAACCCTAAACATAAACCTACTTTAAACCTAACCCTAACTCTAAACTTTAACTCTAACACTAACTATAACCCTATACCTATCACCTAACCTTAACCCTAATCCTAACCCTAACCCTAATCTTAAACCTAACCCTAGCTTTAACCCGAACCCTGAAGGTAAACGTAACCCTAACTTTAAGCCTAATTTTAAACATAACCCTGAAACCAACTCCTAAACCTAACCCTAACTGTAAACCTAATCCTAACCTAAACCCTAACCCTACCCCTAACCTAAACCCCAACCCTAACCAAAATCTTAAACTTAGCCCTAACCTAAACTTAACCTTAACCCTAAACCTAACTCTAAACCTCATCCTAATCCTAAAACTCATCCGAACTCCAATCATAAATATCAGCCTAACTCTAACCCTAATCCTAACGATAACTTAACCCTAACCTTATCACTTACCCTAATCCTAACCCTAACCTTACACCAACATTAGCCCAAACCTTAGCCCAAACCTTAACCGTAAACCTAACCGTAAATCTAATCTGAACTCTAACCCTGAACCTTACCCTAACGCTAACTCTAAATCTAAACCTAACTATAATCCTAACTCTAACTCTAACATTTAACAGTAACCCTAACCGCAACCCTAACCCAAACACTAACCCTACGACTAACCCTCACCCTGACCGTAAGCGTAACACTTACATTAACCCTAACCCTAGCCATAAACTAAGCATAACCCTAGACCTAAATCTTACCCTAACCCTAACCCTAACCCCTACCTTTACCCTAACCCTAAACTAAACACTAACCCTAACACTAACACCAACTCTAACCCTTAACCCTAAACGTAAACGTAAACCTAACCATAACCATAACCCTAACCTTAGCCCTAACCTAAACTTAACCCTAACCATAACGTTTACCCTAGCCATAGACCTAATGCCTAACCTAACCGTAACACTAACTCTAACCCTAACCTAACGCTAAATTTAACACTTACCGTATTTCTAAGCCTAACACAAACGCTAACCCTAAACCAAACCTAACCCTAACCCTAAACCTAACCCTAAACTTAATCGTAACCCTAACACCTAAGCCTAACCCTAACCCTAAATCTATCACTAAATCTAATCCTACAACTAAACTTAAACCTAGCGCTAACCCCTAACCGTAACCCTAACCCTGCCTAAACCCTAACCCTTAACATAACCCTCAAACCTAAACACAACTATAACCCTAAACTTAACACCTAAACTTAAACCTTATTCTAACCCTAGCATCAAATCTAACCCTAATCCTAAACCTAACCTTGCCTTACTCTTACACTTAACCCTAAACCTAACCCTAACCCAATTATTTTTCCCTCAGCTATGGGTAAATTAGTCAGACTATAATAATTGAACCATTATTATATCAAATTTGTCCTCATTATTATTTTCTCCCATATATTGGTTAATTTGTAAGACTTGTATCACTAAATCACCATCTGTATTTATCTTTAATATTATTCTCCCTAATCTATGGGTTAATTTATAAAACGTTTATCACTAATCTATTATTGTCTCCATTTATCTTGATTATTATTCTCCCCCATGTATGGGTTGTTTAGTAACACTTGCATCAGTAAACCAGTATCATTTGATAAATAGTAAAGTTTTGTAATTTGCTTGAAGCATTGTGTATATTAGGTATATGGTTAGGTCTTGAAGGCTGTCACAATGCATTTAGTAAAATAAAATATACGCTGCTTATTTTTCTTTTCGCTGATTCCATGTGCCTATGGTGTAGGGGGTAGCTACTCCGGCTGATACCATAATCGGTCGAGTTTCGATCTCCTGCCAGAAGCAAGTGGATTTGTCAAGCCACACTGATGAGCTGTGGTACAGCGAAACAGTCTTGTATGTGGATGACTAGTATATTATGCTCTCATTATGATTGAGCTCTCTAGAGAAGAAAAATTAAAAAACAATTTCCACTTTTGCGATATATGAAATGAATTGAGTTCTTTCGGTGACTGGCGTGTGTATACACTGCTTATATACAACACGTTAAAACTTCCCTTCGCTGATTCCATGTGCCTATAGCTTATATATATATATATATGGTTAGGTCTTAAAGGCTGTCACAATGCGTTTAGTAAAATAAAGGAAGGTGAAGAAGTTTTTGGGTATTACCTATTTATGATTCATTAATATTTCGAGATCAAAATCTCATCTTCAGAATGGCAGAGGAGCGTGTGTTTGTCCGAGTGAGTCCGTGACTTTCAAGGAATGGCCATTCCTGGCTACTGCTGCTGGTGCTGCTGCCATTAATTGTACTGTGTGTTTGTGTGTGTATGGGTGTTAGAGCATGTATGTGTGTGTAAGTGTGTTAGAGCATGTGTGTGTGTGTGTGTGTGTGTGTGTGTGTGTGTGTGTGTGTGTGTTTATGGTATATGTGTGATTTACAGCTGGGACCTTTTTCTGGTCTGATGATATCAGTATATAATCACTCACACACACACACACACACACACACACACACACACACACATATATATATATATATATATATATATATATAAGATTTTACAAAAGATTTTACACGAATTTAGATTCCTGTAAAATCTTCTGTACATTAAAGACGGAAGCTGAAGATGGTTCGCTTGAAATAGGCCCTATACTTCCACTTAACCATGGAATAACGTGTCTGTCTTAAGTTTTACATATATTTGCTTTATATGTATTTATATACATATATATTTAGAGATCTCCTAGAGAGCTATCCTACCACTTTATGTACAGGACACTCCTTTATATTCTTCTATATCTACACCGCATATATATATACCATAAACACACACACACACACACACTCTCTCTCTCTCTCTCTCTCTCACTCTCTCTCTCTCTCTCTCTCTCTCTCTCTCTCTCTCTCTCTAACACACTCTAACACACAAACACACAGTAAAATTAATGACAGCAGCAGCAGCAGCAGCCAGGAATAACCATTCCTTGAAAGGTACGGACTCACTCGGACAAACATACGCTCCTCTGCCATTCTGAAGACGAGATTTTGATCTCGAAATATTAAGGTAATACCCAAAAACTTCTTTAAGTTCCTTTATTTTACTAAACGCATTGTGATAGCCTTCAAGACATGACCATATATTTTATAAATAATTTTTAAAAATGAAAAATATTTTCAGCTTTTAAAACTCTGCAATGAGCTGATAAACCGTCAAAAATAATTCAATCAATGAGTAACTACTTCCATTTTACTGGTATTATCACTGTGCTTGGCGTGGATAATGTTTCCAGAATCGCCATGAAAAAGTTTGGCTCCAACGTTAGCAATGGCATCCTCCCTACATTCATCGACGAAGATGCACTGGCATGATAGAAGATTTGTTTTGTTCGATTGTCTATCAACATCTCATGGGTCCATCTATACCGAAATTTAATTGACTTGAAAGCTTTGAGGTATTAACAATATGTTCTTCTGCTTTCTCAGTTGATTACATGGTAGATGATACTCAGCTTTTGGGCGTATGCATGTTTCTGTGGACATAAGTACTAGAGTCGATGACATGTGTGTTTTATGTTGCAGTATTGCTAAAGTTGGGTTTTGAAATATAGTTCGATTGGAAACAAAAAGGAAATTAATACTGAGCATCAAGAAGAGACAGCTGAAGTTCCTGCGACGTGCAATGAGGAAAGAGGGCCTGGAGAACCTGATACAAACGGGCCAGATACAGGGAAAAAGAGACAGAGGAAAGTAACGATAACATATTTGAAGGACCTAATCAGGTGAATGATGGAACGAGGGTTGCATGGTGTAACAGGAGAAGGCGTGCTAAGTGCCACCAGAGATAGGGAGACGTGGAAAGCCATGGTCGCCTACGTCCTGAAAGGACAGAGCATATAGAAGAAGAATATATATGCCAACTGTTTATAAGAAATTATAATGTGGATATAATGTAGGGGATCAGATTTATATTATATTCAATATATAAACTGCTCCCTCTTTTTGTGGCCATGCTTTTTTGTATACATTTACATTCTAGATTTATGGGCTTGAGCAGGTGAATGACAGAACGAGGGTTGTAACAGGAGAAAGCGTGCTAAGAGCCACCAGGGATAGGGTGACGTGGAAAGTCATGATCGCATACTTCCTTAAGGGACAGGGCACATAGAAGAAGAATATATATGCAAACTGTTTATAAAGAATTATAATGCGGATATAAAGTGGAGGATGAAATCTATATTATAATCAATATATAAACTGATCCCTCATTTTGTGGCCATGCTAATTTCTATGCATTTATATTCTAGATTTAGGGGCTTGAGTAGGTGGATGACTGAACGAGGGTTGCGTTGTGTAACAGGAGAAATTGTGCTAAAAGCCACCAGGGATAGGTAGACCTGGAAGGTCATGACCGCCTACGTCCTTAAGGGACAGGGCACATAGAAGAAGAAGTATATCTGCAATGTAATCGTTCCCAACCTGGTAGCCCATCCCCAGTCACTTTCTCAACGACGTTATGTGGTTTCCCTCTGTCTTTTTTACAAATATTTTCACGGATTCTGCTCTGGTGAACTTCGCTCCCAGGTGTCCCCTCTGCATGAATTTACTCGATTTACTAGACTGGCAATTAGCACCCACGCATTTACAGCGAAATGTCACCGCAACTTCTACTCCAACAGCTTCTTTTCTCGCACTTCCCTCTCGTGGAATTCCCTACCGTCTACTTGCTTCTTTTACAGCTACAATTTCCAAGAATTTAAATGTAAGGCCAATTGCTGTCTCTTATCTCCTTGACTCGCAACCATTCCCCCATGCTTTTCCTGTTCACTCTACTCTCATCAGCTCTCTTCACCCAGGTGTTTTCATCCTACTCTTACCCATTCTTTGACACCCCGTAGAATGTGTTCCTCTTCCTCATCATTGTCCTCTTATATAACCCTTTGCGCACCAGTGGCAGTACTGTTTTACTTGGGCTAAAGTGATTATATATATATATATATATATATATATATATATATATATATATATAGGAAAGAATATTAATAAAAAGTTTTGAATTTAAAAATGTACTTTTTTTTAACAGTATTTGTTATTTTTATTTTATATTTCTTATATCTCGGTCCTTCATCAGAAACAACTTGTTTCTGATGAAGGACCGAGGGCGGTCTGAAATATAAAATATAAAATATAAAATATAATAAAATATAAAATATAAAATATAATAAAAATAAACAAATACTGTTCAAAAAAAGTACATTTTTAAATTCAAAACTTTTTATTAATATTCTTTCCTATACATATTAAGACAGTATAACTGGATGATCATCACTATATATATATATATATATATATATATATATGTTGATTAATGCCATGGGAGTGTTCTTTCATGTTGGTTGGTTTTGTTTAGAGACATAGCCAGCTCTCTGGATTATTAAAGTAGAAATCTATAGTTTATTTAATACTGAAATCCAAATGTTTTGAACACAATCTTATAGCTTCAAATACAATTAAAATATATTCTTCGCCATATTGTTTTTCTTTAGGGGTTCATCATTTGGCCATAGCTGATATCCTACCAGGTGATACCACTCCGCGTCAGGGTAGACCTTGGATCAACAGCAATTAAGAGTCGGTTTCACGCCTCTCAGGTCCTGGACATGACGGTAAACTGCATCCGGCAGCAAGGCCTCTGATTGGGAGGTTGTGAGTGGCATGGAACCACCTCTTATTTGCAGTCGGTCTCGGGTTCACCTTGACCCAGAGTGGTAGCAACTGTTAGGGTCCCAACTTTGGGCAAATAGTTAACCCCCAAACTGGGGTCAAAACACTACGAAAGTATAAGAATACACTTTTATAGAAATATAAACATTAAAATAGACTTTTATAGAAAAATATACATTTTTGAAAGACAAATGTTATCAATAATACATTTTTGAAGAAATAATTATCACCATAACATATTTTTGAAGGAAAAAATTATTCTCAGCAAAACATTTTTGAATACAAAACTAAAGGACATTTTCAGTTTTCTATAATAATAAAGAATAAAAACAAAAAACTTTAATGAAAAAAAATGATTTAATCAACTTTTTCACTCTAACCGAACATTTGAATAAAATACCTTAAAACCCCACCTTTTTGGCATTAAATGACCCACAGATGTTGATATGCCTTTAAACAAAACTCTAACGCAAACACGTATTCCTACTAAAATAACGCGTATAGTAATATATAAAATGAAATTATAAGACACACAGAGAGAGCGAGAGAGAGAGAGAGAGAGAGAAGAAGAAGAAGAAGAGACATGCAATGAAGAAAGAGGGCTTGGAGAACCTGATGCTAACAGGTCAGATAGAGGAAAACAGCGGATAATATATTTGAAGGGCCTGATCAGGTGGATGACAGTGCGGGGGTTGCGTGGAGTAACAGGAGAAAGCGTGCTAAGAGCCACTATGGATAGGAAGATGTGAAAAGCCATGATCGGACAGAGCACGTAGAAGAAGAATATATATGTCAACTGTTTATAAGAAATTATAATGTGGATATAAAGTGAGAGATCAAATCTATATTATAATCAATATATAAACTGATCCCTCTTTTGTGGCCATGCTAGTTTTATACATTTATATTCTAGATTTATGGGCTTGAGCAAGTGTATGACAAAATGGGAGTTGCGTGGTGTAACAGGAGAAAGCGTGCTAAGAGCCACCAGGGATAGGAAGATGTGGAAAGCCATGATCTGCCTTTTACCACGTTTCTCCCCAACGTTTCTCTTTCTTTTATTAGTCTTCCTCGTTTTTTTCCTTCTTCTGTCTTTAACGATGCGGTCAAATCACCGTGTGATTAATTAGTCTCTTTTCCAGTTCAATGACATAATTCATTCTTGTGACATATACACTGACCCCAACTATCAGATCAGATGGAAATGTCATTCGGCTAGGCTTCCAACATAAACAAAGATAATTACGTAGAAACAAAGATACTCCATACATCTTAATCACACCCATATACTTTCAGTATATATATATATATATATATATATATATATATATATATATATAGAATGTGGTTTCTATAGTAATATTATTTCTGTACGTTTCGTGGCTCATAACAATATTATTTGGTCGTACTCAAAATAAATAAAGAAATTTTAAAATTTGTCATTTGTCCAGACAACTGAAATTAGGGCAGTTTCAATATATATATACTAGCAGTATAGCCCGGCGTTGCTCGGGTGTAATGAAAGCTTTAAAACTAATCCATGGTCCTGGAGCACAGACACTTTAAACGTTGGCACGAAAGACTAAAAAGCAAAAGTTGTTTCCAGTTAAAGCGAAACCGTAGACTGAAAGAAAAATGAACGGATGTAAGTCCAATTTTCATTTCTTGGTATCGATATCAAATAAGTTTTTTTCGTCATAAACTGAATTTTGAAGGCTAAATAAGTCCTCTGAGTAAATGGTATCATGGCTGAGACTAAGAACTACAATTATACCTACTTAGAGCCAAACCCGAAGCAAAAACTAAAATAAAAGGGCTGGAAAAATACAGACAGATAAACAGACACACACACAAACATCTTGCCTTATATATATATATATAATGTCATCCGCAGACAGATCAGTTTCGCCGTATCACAGCTCATCATTAGACTCCGATTGCTTTTTTACCCAGGATTGAAACCCGACCGAAATGGCATCAGTCGGCGACTCTACCCCTGGGCTATGGGCGTTCGGTGGAAGTAGTCAGACTTTTTAGCGCCCAATAGCTAGAGCGCTCTAATTCAATTCACTGAATGAGCGATGCGTACATGCCAGAGTATCTACCGTTTATCAAAGTCTACTATTTTTCCAGAGTGCTTAATCAGGGTGTGAGAGCGTGAATATTGTCATCCGCAGACAGATCTGTTTCGCCGTATCACAGCTCATCAGTACGGTCATGCTCCAATCGCTTTTTTACCCAGGATTGAAACCCGACCGAAATGGCGTCAGTCGGCGTCTCTACCCCTGGGCTATAGGCGTTCGGTGGAAGTATTATCGATTTTCTGCACAATTGTAAGAACTGCAACCTTGAAACTTCTGAATATCGTTTCTCATGTCTTTGTCTATGAGTGTATCAAATTTGATTAAAATCGGACCACTCCTTCTATAACCCGATTTTTTCGATTATCGATTTTCGATATTTATCGGGAGTACCTCGACACAAACCTCGCTAAGAACACTCGCAGACGTTTATAGTACAACTGTGTATATTTTCAAGAAAATCGGTTCAGCCTTTTTGGAGTCTATAGGTAACGGACACACACACACACACACACACACACACACACAGACAAAGTTCCATTTATAAATAAGTTTAGATTTAGATATATATATATATATTGGTTTCTTGAAAATGACCTAATTTCAATATATATATAATCATATCACCCCGAGCAAGGCGGTAACGCCACTGATGTGCAGGGGGCTACGTAAGAGTGAAAAGATTAGAAAAGAGAAAGCCGGAAACCACATCCTAAACAGGGAACAAGGGATGAGCCTCTACACTTATTCAATAGACGTGGGTGGCTTGTGAACCTGGCGATTGTTTAGTCTATCTACTCCAATTATATATATATATATATATATACACACAGACAGAAAATCTAAGCAAGAGCCAACAACCTACCACGGTTTCGCTCTACGGCTCGTCAGGGAAATTGGTTTCTGTCTTTGTTTGCTCTACTAACGTATTGAGCGCTTTAGTGTTAGGGTTTTCGTATTGTGTTTTTTTCTTTCTTACGAGTGCTTGATTTTTTGTTCATGTACTTCGTTTGTTTCTTTTTTTATTTCCCCTTCTTTTCCCTCCGAGTTCGTCCTCGGTGGGTTGTTCAAGACGATTTAAATTATAGCTTAAATTATAGCTTGGTATTACTATTACTATAGTTAATATTATATATATATATATGTGTGTGTGTGTGTGTGTGTATATATATATAGTGTATCAAGGAAGCAGTTCATTTTCTAAACATTTTTTTAAAAAATCGTATCACCCCGAGCAAGGCGGTAACGCCACTGACGTGCAGGGGGCTACGTAATAGTGAAAAGATTGGAAAAGAGAAAGCCGGAAACCACATCCTAAACCGGGAACAAGGGATGAGCCTCTTAACCTGTTCAATAGAAGTGGGTGGAGTGTGAACCGGGCGATAGATAGATCTATCTAAACATATACTATTAAATATAAGAGACACTTAATAAAATCACGTTTAAATCTGCTTATATTGCATTTAAATAAATGGTTCTGTTATCATTTCGAGCTCTCACGCGGCGAGAACCGCATTACAAATTTACGAACTGCGTTTGCTATTTTTGGTAACTGTTGCCGTTGATTAGCAAAGTTTTATGTCAACACAAGATAAAATCGTTTTCGATGGTGAATGTTTTTATGTAAACGTCCCTGTAAACTCTCTGAAGATGGCTCATTTAGCCGAAAGCGTAGAACCAACTTAATAAAAAATATCCAATTGTTGGAGAATTTTTGTCTTTATTTTCAACTGAAATTAAAGCCAAAATACGACGTTTAGAACGGCTCATGATTAAACATAATAGACATTCATTGTCTCTTATATTTAATATTATATGTTTAGACGAAAAAATATATATGCAGGTTTTGTTAAAATTAGAATGTATTTTACTTAAGTTTTTTATGTAGTTTGTCATGTGATGTTTTCTTTTGAGGACATAAATCATATAAAAATTGTCTATAAGTTTTGTTTATCTCAGCGCTTTCGGATATACATTTATCCATTATCAAGGATAAATGTTATTCTATGTGTGACCGAATGTATCTACTGTTATGTATGTTTATAATGTGGTGTGTATAGGCTATGTACCAAAAACAGTAAGCATGTAGTTAGCGTTTTTACATGCTGCTCTGGATATTAAATACATTTTCGCCAACCGATTATATTCTGCAAGAAACGACACACCGCTGAGACGTTCTCTGATAAGTGTCGTGAATCCTCTTCAATTTTATATCTTCAAATATGAAGGAAAAACTTGAAGCAGCTGAAATGTGGTTCTATTGAAGGATGCTGCGGATATCATGGGTCAAGCATGTGAGCAATGATGTGTTCTTGGAAATGATGGAAACGAAAAGGAAATTAATACTGAGCATCAGGAAGAGACAGATGAAGTTCTTCGGACATGCATGAGAAAGGAGGGCTTGGAGAACCTGATACTAACAGGTCAGATAGAGGGAAAAAGAGACAGAGAAAATCAGCGGATAACATATTTGAAGGACCCAATCAGGTTAATGACGGAACGAGGTTTGCATGGAGCAGCTGGAGAAAGTTGAGTAAAGTTTTAACAAGCCGGGGAATTTTGCTAGAAACAAACAAGAGACTACTGGATTGCTATGTGATGTCAGTTCTTTAATATGGCAGTGAATGCTGGACAATATCATCAAAGATGAAGGAAAAACTTGAAACAACTGAAATGTGGTTCTACAAAAGCATACTGGATATAAAGTGGGGGATCAATTCCATATTACAATCAATATATAAACTGACCCCTCATTTTGTGGTTACAGCTGTTTTTATACATTTATATTCTTGAGATCCAAAAGCACAAGGATGCATTCCAGAAGTTGAGCAAAGTATTAAGTAATAGGACAATTTCGTTAGAAACAAAGAAGAGAGCACCGGATTGCTGTGTGATGTCAGTTCTTCAATATGGCAGTGAATGCTTCACAATATCTTCGAAGATGAAGGAAAAACTTGAAGCAGCTGAAATGTGATTCTACAGAAGGATGCTGTGAATATCATAGATCGAGCATGTGAGGAATGACGAGGTTTTGGAAAGGATGGAGACAAAAAGGAAATTAATATTGCATATTAAGCATCAAGAAGAGACAACTAAAATTCCTGGGACATGTAATGAGGAAGAAGGACTTGGAGAACCTGTTACTAACAGGCCAGATCGAGGGAAAAAAGCAGAGAAAATATGAAAGAGCTGGCAAGTGTCGGAACGGGGTAATTCTAAGATTTTATGTGTTAGACAGTTTAAATTTATTTTTATGGTGGCATTTGAAAATTATTTCATTTCTCTGATTTAATAATTGGCTAGAATCTCTGAATTTGATAATTTTAATCTTTTCGTCTAAGTATAAATTGCATCTGCTTCTGAAGCTATTGGGGGTTTGAGATTTTCTGATCATCTTCCATTCAATCTGAAGGGAACGATTTCTGTCTTTTATTTTCCAGAAATGTTTAGAGAGAGCAGTTTGATATTTTAGGTGGGGGTTTAGAAAATTATTGATTATGATTACATAGGCGATGTATGCAAATATGAAATTATATGCGTAATTTGGGAGTATGTGTGAGAATTGTTAGCCTACATACATACAAATATATGTATACATACGAAAAAATATATATGCAGGTTTTGTTAAAATTAGAATGTATTTTACTTAAGTTTTTTATGTAGTTTGTCATGTGATGTTTTCTTTTGAGGACATAAATCATATAAAAATTGTCTATAAGTTTTGTTTATCTCAGCGCTTTCGGATATACATTTATCCATTATCAAGGATAAATGTTATTCTATGTGTGACCGAATGTATCTACTGTTATGTATGTTTATAATGTGGTGTGTATAGACTATGTACCAAAAACAGTAAGCATGTAGTTAGCGTTTTTACATGCTGCTCTGGATATTAAATACATTTTCGCCAACCGATTATATTCTGCAAGAAACGACCCACCGCTGAGACGTTCTCTGATAAGTGTCGTGAATCCTCTTCAATTTTATATCTTCGAATATGAAGGAAAAACTTAATACATACATAACATACATAACACTTTATACGCGCGGAAATCCCGTTTCTATAAAACTTATATATGCGAGTATACGAACGTAAGATTCATATGTAGGCATGAATAAGTGTAGGTCTGTAAGTATGTATAAACATAAACACAGTCACATTTGTATGTATATGTGGGGATGTGTACGCATGTGTGTATATGGATATAAGTTAGTGTACATAGACGGGGTAATTTGTGGGGTTACACATACATACGTATCCATAGAATTAGAAGTAGGCGGTTAATGACTTAGTGGTCAACATCTTCAGCACTGGTCTGAATACCCCCAACTGATATGATACCAATACCTCTGTTCTGACACTCAAAAAGTATGTGTCGACCTGGCTTCCCTGTAGATTTGTGTCCCTAGACAGTTTGAATGGCGTAGCTTAAAAAAATGTAGGCGTGCATAGGGAACAGTTACACACAGACTCACAGATTGCCTTTTATATATATATATATACATTTTATTGCGGATTGCTCTTCATATATATAGATTAATTATTGATAAATTCATTTGACGTACATGTTATTGTGCAGTATTAACAAAAGAAGCATTCTATTTTCGTTTTCACTTATTCACTTGGCATTAAATACTAAAAAATAGTATGAAATAAATGATTTTTTAAACACTGGAGTAGCCTAATATTTATGGCCGTTAGTATATATATATATATATATATATATATATATATATATATATATATATGTATATATATATATATATATATATCCTACGTCTATAGCACGACTCGGATTTTCATGCACTATGCAATTATCAGATGCATATTATGAACTGTCTGTCTAGGGATTTTAATTTCTGGTTTTCGCGCTGTTTATGCTAGCTATATGTTATAATACTGTGATGCCATTTTTTGATTATATAATTTAATTTAATTTAAACTAATTTTGAAATACAAGAGTAAAATCTCATAGGTAGAATTAGTAGAGACAATATTTTTATATATGTCATAACCGAAGGGCCATAGAAAGATAACACGGACTCGGATATAAGTTTGAATAGAATATTCTAGGGAAACGTAGTACAAAATTAAACGTTGACTGGAAAATACTTCCTCTCGTAGCGTTTTGATTCACTCATTCACTCACTCTGTGGCTACTACTCAGTGTCACCTCAGTGTCACCTCAGTGTCACCTCAGTGTTAGTGCATCTCCCTCACTCAGAGTTGGTAGCCATATTATATCTATCTAATCTATTCGACAAAATACGGCACAAAGAATTGATGGAAATGATACGCAACCTCGACATTTTCGGCAAAGATATAAGAATAATCAAGAATCTCTACTGGCAGCAAACGGCCTGCATACGGACAGGTAACGACCTCAGTAGATACACAAAGATAGAAAAAGGCGTAAGACAAGGATGTGTCTTTTCACCGGATTTGTTCAACCTATACAGCGAGAATATTTTGAGGACCCTAGATGACACACCATGATTTATTATTGGAGGCCACAACCTGAACAACATAAGATACGCGGACGATACAGTACTGATTGCGGACACGGAAAGGAAACTGCAAGATCTCATACAGAAAGTAGCAGTGGAGAGTGACAAGAAGGGACTACAAATAAACTTTAAGAAAACTGAGTGCATGGTCATCAGCAAAAGATACAACCCAAAATGCCAAATACAGGTGGGGGATAACAGAATCAAACAAGTCCAAGAATTTAAGTACCTAGGAAGTGTTCTAACAGGAGATGGAAAGTGCGACACGGAGATCCGAAGGCGAATTGGCATGGCAAAGGACGCGTTCCAGAAGATGAGCAAAATACTAACACACAGGAAGATCTCAATAGAAACGAAGAAAAGAGTGCTAGACTGCTACGTGATGTCAGTTCTTCAGTACGGCTGTGAATGCTGGACAATATCATCGAAAATGAGGAAAAAACTGGAAGCGGCCGAAATGTGGTTCTACAGAAGGATGCTACGGATATCGTGGACTGAGCATACAAGCAACGACGAAGTGTTAGAAAGAATGGCAACAAAAAGGAAATTGATGCTGAGCATCAGGAAGAGACAACTGAAGTTCCTGGGACATGCAATGAGGAAGGAGAGCCTGGAGAACCTGATACTGACTGGTCAGATAGAAGGAAGGAGAGACAGAGGAAGGCAGCGGATAACATATCTGCAGAGTCTGATTAGGTGGATGACGGAACGGGGGTTGCCAGGAGCAACAGGAGCAAACATAGTAAGAGCCACAAGGGATAGGGAGACGTGGAGATCCATGATCGCCTACGTCCTGAAGGGACAAGGCACATAGAAGAAGAAGAAGAATCTAAACTTATTTATAAATGGAACTTTGTCTATGTGTGTGTGTGTGTGTGTCCGTTACCTATAGACTCCGAAACGGCTGAACCAATTTTCTTGAAGATTTACACAGTTATACTATAAGAGTCTGTGAGTGTTCTTAGCTAGGTTTTGTGTCGAGGTATCCCCGAAGAAGAAACATAGGAAAAGAAGGAAAAGCAAAAAAAGAAGAAGAAAATAAAAGAAAAAGAATAAAAGAATAAAAAGAATAAAAAGAAAAAATTAATAAGAAAAAGTAGAAGAAAACGAAGAAAGAGAAGATACAGAAGAAGAAACAGAGAAGGAGAAAAAAGAAAAAAAAGCAAGAGTAAGAAAAAGTAGAAGAAGGACAAAGAAGAAAATGAAAAAAGAAAAAGTTGGAAAATTGACAAATTTTATGATGAGAAGAATAAGCGGTACTACTGAAAGAAAGAGAAAGAAAACTGAAACACAATATGAATTAAATCAAAAGAATGGAAGAAGAAAAAGAAGGAGAAAAAGAAAGAGAAATAAGCAAAAAAGAAAAAAGAAAAGAAAATATAGAAAAATAAAACAAGGAAAATAGAAGAAAAAAACAAAAGAAATGAAATAGCAAGAAAAAGTGGAAGAAAGAAAAAGAAGAAAAATGAAGAAAATATAGAAAAAATAGAAGAAAAATAAAATAAAAATAAAAATAAAATGGAGAGAAGATGAAGATGAATGAAAATAGAAGAATAAACGAAAAAAGAAGAAAAATTAGTAGAAAGAAAAAGAAAAATAGGAAAAAAGAAGAAAAAGAGAAAAAAAAGAAGAAAAAGAAAGAGGAAAAAGTACGAAAAAGTGGAAGAACACAATAAAAAATGATTAAAAAGTAGAAGAATAAAGAAAAAAAGAAAAAAGGCGAATCAGTAAGAGAAGAAAAAACGAAGAAAATAAAAGAAAAGAAAAAAATGAAATGAAAAAGAAGAAAAGGATGAAAAATTAGAAGTAGAAAAAGAAGTAGAAAAAACAGAAAAAAAGGAAAAATAAGAAAAATAAAATGCGAAGAAGCTGAAAACCTAGAAGTAGAAAGAAAAAAAGAAGAAAAACGAAGACGAATCAGTAAAAGAAGAAAAAAGAAAACATTAAGAAAAAAAGAAAAGAAGTAAAATGAAGAAGAAAAATGATGAAAAACTAGAAGTAGACGGAAAAATAGAGGAAAAAAGAAAGAAAACTAAGAACAAGAAAAAGAGGTGAAGAAGAGGAAGAAGTAGAATAATAAAGAAAAAAGAAGAAAAATAAGTAGACAAAGTGAAAGAAAAAAGAGATAAAGAAGAAGAAAACTAAGTAAAAGAGGAAAAAAGATGTAAAACAGAAGCAGATGAAAAAGAAAAAGAAATAGAACAAAAAAGAAAAATGAAGAAAAATGAAGAAGAAGAAGAAGAAGAAGAAGAAGAAGAAGAAGAAGAAGAAGAAGAAGAAGAAGAACCATAACATTGATTGAATTCGAAGCGAGAATAAAAGGGGTAATAATCTGCCTGTGTAGATGATAGTGATATTAGTGCTTTTGGTCGTAATTACGCTGTTGATATTATTAGGTAATCTGCCGTTGAACCTCTGGCCGTTGGCAGCTTCTCTGATGCTGCCGTTCTCGCTTAGAACGAAAAGCAGCGTCCGGATGAGGTCCGTGATGAAAGAAATGGGCGAACGGCCATTCGCCTGGCCGACTCTTTTGTGAGAGGTCAAGCGAGTTGAACCGCACGTCCGATTTTAGCCAAATGGTCAGAAGGGCGATTATGGCGCGCGGCGACTGATTAAGGCCATCACACAACTGCATTTCCCAGGATATTAAGGTTATCACAGTTTGAGAGTGATGGTGATGAGAACGATAATAAAGTTTTAGTCGATGCGAAAGACCGGGTTAGGATTAGGGGGGCATCATGACCATTCTGGTGAATTTTGTATGACGCTCGAGTTATCACCAGGGGCATGTGGATGGATGTGAAATGTACAGTGGTATTGGCAGTGTTTATGGTATAATGGCCATGTAGATAGTATTCGTTCAGACGAAACAATCAGTTTAACGTTTAGGTATTATGGATTTTGGAAGCAAATGAATGTATTTTTTTTTGTTGTTTTTGTATTTTAATGGTAAGATTAAGTTGATTTTTGATATGTCCCTGAAAGGAATATATATATATATATATATATATATATATATATAATAACTAAATAGACTCTGTAAGTATGTAGGCCGTAAATTTATACTAAAATAAACCTCCAAAAAACCATTAACAAACAGAACCTAATCCGGTGCACTAAGTCGTCAGATAAATGGGGAGAAAAAAAAGAAACCCACGGAACAAGAACAAAACATTCAATACTCCGCAGTAAAGAAAAAACCCCAAACGGAACTAAACACAAGAAAAAGTGCTCGATACAAAGTACAAAAGAAAATATACAAAAGTAGAGCAAAGACACACAAAAAGGTTTTGGCTCACTCTAGATTTTTGTGTATATATATATATATATATATATATATATATATATATATATATATCATTCGAGGTAGTTAAGCGGTTAAGGCAGATGT
>JBBBDQ010001096.1:1885000-1927500 GCA_037127315.1 Ascarosepion bandense
ATTATCAACAAGCGTTTTTCTCAGAAGTGGGCGTTGATAACCGTGTTGTTCTAAATGACGGAATATATTTGAATTTTCATTTAAGTGCAACGTCAGACGCCGTGAGAGCGAATTTGTGGTGTGGCCAATGTAGATACTATTGAGGTTGTTAGAGATACATTCTCTAAATGGACACATGAATTTATATACTACATTGTTTTTTTACAAATCACTAACGGTAGGGGAAGAGTCGTTGACTTTTGCACGATATAATAGATTTTTATAATTGCTATTTTGTAATAGTGGGGGCATTCACTAATATAATTGAGTGTGGAGGGATTTTTATTAGTGGGTTTTTGATACGGTGAGATAGTAAATTTATTGTTGTCAGTGTTAATTAATATATCAAGAAAAGGAATTTTGTTATCTTTGCTAAGTTCATAAGTAAATTTTTAAACTGAGTTATTTTGAAAGTGTTTTTGAAGTTGTAAGATTTCATCAGTATTTTTAATTAATAGTAGGATATCATCAACATATCGTAGGTATATTGATGGTTTTGTAAATTTTGCAAAGGTAGTATTTTCAAGGTTAGACATGTAGAAATTACTAAAAGTCTGACCAAGCAATGAACCCATGGAGACTCCGTCACGTTGTATATATATAGTGTTGTTTGGATCAACAAAAGGCACTTCAGTAGTACAAGCTAGTAGAATAAATCTATTATATCGTGCAAAAGTCAATTCATCTACAAATCAGATCTTCCACAATGAACTAAAAAACATAAAACAAACACTCATCAATAATAATTTTCCCAACTACATAGTTGATGAACAAATACGTTATTTTCTTAAAAAGCTTAACATGGAAAAAACAACACATGATACTAACCCAACCAATCCTAAACATATCACTCTCTTATACCGTAGCCAGATGCACTCCAACTAGCAACTAGATGAAAACATCCTAAAAAAACTCATAAATACTAATATTTCTCCGACAGACTCTAACAAAAGAATTAAGTTTATTATATATTACACCAAATCCAATCCATCTAATTCATTTGTCCGCAACGACTCTTCCCCCACCGTTAGTGATTTGCAAAAAACAATGTAGTATATAAATTCATATGTCCATTTAGAGAATGTATCTCTAACAACCTCAATAATATCTACATCGGCCACACCACAAATTCGCTCTCACGGCGTCTGACGTTGCACTTAAATGAAAATTCAAATATATTCCGTCATTTAGAACAACACGGTTATCAACGCACACTTCTGAGAAAAACGCTTGTTGATAACACGTACATACTCAAACAAGAAAATAATAAGCAGAAACTAAAAATCCTGGAAGCAATCTACATTAAACAATTTAAACCTGGTTTGAATACAATCAATTTCGATATTTCCAATGACGTACTCAAATGTCTGTAATCAGACCAGGGACCATAACACCACTATTTTGTCACTGTCTTCGGCCATCCGGCCACGGTAGGGATGGACTTATATTTTCAATTCAATTCTCTTTATTGTTAATAGCTTAAATGTTCTATGTTTACTGTGTGTTAATATTTACTCTTTGATAATGGCTTATGTGAGCCGAAAGCTTAGACCCGATAAAAAATTCAACAAATACTGTGATTTTTTGTTGTCTTTCAACGACATCACCATCAAGTATATCAGACGGTATGAACGGATCCTACACAAAATTAATAGACAAAACTTGTCTATATTATTCAATGAAACCTGCATTAATGAAAAAATGCTGCCAAAATACACACAATATATATATATATATATATATATATATATATATATATATATGTGTGTGTGTATATATATATATATATATATATATATATATATATATATATTTGCATGATAAAAATATATAATAAAATCATAGAACATATAAATATTGTTTAAAAAACAAAACAGAACACTTGAATAATGTCTTCTTGTTCGGAGTAAGAACTTCAAAGACTCCCAGATCTCTCGGGTTGCCTGTTTCTCAAAAATTCTCCAAATTCAAAAGAAAGAAGAAAATGTCTCACATTTACATTTTTGAAGATATATTAGGATCTTACAAAAATAATGGCAGCTAGAACTGTTGTATTTTGGAAAGCCATTTTAACCTCGTATTCACAGTATATATTTGGTAAATTAAATTATACATTATAATAATTAATGTGTGGTCTTTAATAATTTTTTAAACGTATTTTGAGACAGAAATATTCTTGAACCAAAGAAGCTCTTAATTATGAACATGACAAATTAATCTATCTATCTATCTATGTCATTCGATCTATCTATCTATCTATGATATTCAGTTCATTATCTATCTATCGATATCATTTGGTCTATCTATCTATCTATCTATCTATCTATCCTTCTGTAAATGTAAACAGATCATGGGTAACGGGTCCAGAAGGGATTAGACAGTATGGAGTTCTTTCCAGAAATTCCGTACTGGTGATGAGAGCTTGAAATGGAAAAGGCAGAAGACGGTTGGTTGCTTTGTTTTTATGGCACATCAACACTTCGGCGGGTCATTTATTGCCAACTAAACTTTATTTATTTATTGCTGGTAATACCTTTTCTTTCAACAATTTATATAAGTTGTGTCTAGTAATACATTTTTCTTTTCGAGTATCAAGATTCATTTAGAATTGTTTTTAAGGGCAGAGTCCCCAAGTCCTACCCTGATATTTAACCCATAACTAAAGGGAAGGGAAGGATTAATACCTTTCCCAAGGGTACCAGTGCTCAAGTGAATGCAGGGTATTCAACTGGAATTCGAACTCGGCTCACCGATTGCTCTTTCCGCGCAAGAAAGCCGATATACACTGCACCACAACGCACATCCGTCACTATACTCTTACAGCACCTGGTATTTCCAAGCGGTCACCCATTTAAGTACTGACCAGACTCAATGTTGCTTAACTTCGGTGACCGAGCGAGAACCGGTGTATTCAACGTGATATGGCCGTAAGCACGCACATCCGTCACTAAACGCTTACAGCACCTGGTATTCTCAAGCGGTCACCCATCTAAGTACTGACCAGGCTCAACGTTGCTTAACTTCGGTGATCCAGCGAGAACCGGTGTATTCAACGTGATATGGCATAAGCCTGCATTATTAAGACGCGAGATCAATTTTGACTAGGAAGCAAGAAGTCAGAAGTGAGGTGCCAGAAAAGAAACTGTCAACATAGGATTTACGGTTACATCTAGCCATTTCAAGTTTAAAATGATGAGACCTTACCGCCAATCTAGTACTGCGCTTAAATTCATTAAATCTCGATATCATAGAGGAAAGTTCATCAGAACAGTTACTATAGATTGTATCAAGTATCTCTAAATATATAGCAGGATGGGAAGACCACTGTAAGAAAAAAAGAGGTCATTTTTCTGGTCTCGGGAAAATTGGCAAACGTGCTTTTAAGCTTATTTTACCGGACTTTGTAAAATCGGTTTCGAAGTTATTATACCAGTAAATATTTTTTATTACTATGAGCCCTGGTAATGTTAAAAATGACAACACACAGATTTAACATGGAAGTTTATTGTTATGGAGACTCACCCATATGATACATGAACATGTCTAGGCGGACCTGAAGGTGATTAACACCACCTTTAAATTTGTTGTTTTTAATTAATTTATTGATTTTGTTTTTTTCAGCGCAGTCTTATCGATTATTACATAAAGTTTCCGATTATCAAAAAAGATTTGGAAAATTTTCAATATTTAAACAGTTTGGCGGGGCGTGGCTCAGTTTCTCATACAACGTTATAGTAAATGAATCCTCCATTTTTGAACCACTCGCGTTGGGGTCGCTTTTTTTTTTTTTTTTTTGTGGACGAGTTGTGACTCTTGTTTTTGTCTTTTTCAAGTTTTCTTCAGTTCTTACGATGGCAGCTTCCTCGGAAACTCCAAGAATGGCTTTATTCTAAAATTTCGCAAAGGATTCTGTTGTTGAATATGCGCAATCAAAAAAGTTAATTGCACAGGATCGATTTACTATAAGGTTGTATGAAAAACTGAGCCCCCACTAAAATTGTTTAAATGTTGAAATTATTACAATTTTTTTTTTTCTTTTTTGTCAATCGAAAAGTTTAGGGTTTAATCGATAAGATTGCACTGAAAAGGTAAAAAGAAATTGATAATCAACAAATTTACAGGTGGTGGTAATGTCGTACAGGCGAGTGGTTCCAAGATAGGGAATCGATTTACTATAACGTTATATGAAAAACTGAGCACCGCCCTAAAATTGTTTAAATATTAAAATTTTTCCAATTTTTTTTTTTTTTTTTTTGTCAGTCGAAACGTTTAGGGTGTAATCGATAAGATTACAATGAAAAAGTAAAAAAGAAAAAAAATGAAAAACAAAAAATGTAAATGTGTTGGTTGTAGCCTTCAGTTCCGCCTATATACAAGGTAACCAAAAAAGTTCTGTCCGTTTTTAAAGGAAAAATGAAAACGCTTCACAGTATGTGTAACTGATATTTAGTCTTCGAAGTAATCACCATGGGTATCCAGCAAGTTCTACCAACATGTCTCAAGCTATTTAATGCCCTTTCGGTAGAACTAGGGGGTGGGAGATTGACGTAAAGAAGTCCGTGTGGGCTTTGCGCAAGTCTGCTTCATTGGTGAAGGTTTTCCGACAAAGATGATTATCCAGTGGAGGAGGTGGCACAAAGTCTACCACCCAAGTTGCTGTCTGGTATCCCTGACTACTCACGTGACATGCGGCCTGGCGTTGTCATGAAGAAAAAGAAAACCTTTGCGATTCACCAATGCTGGCTCCTTCTGGCTGTTGCACACGTTTCAAGTGAGTATAGATCTCCAGTGACCGTTTGGCGCGTTGGTAGCAGTTCATAATGAATCACTTGACGATTTGTCTAACAGACACAAAGCATAATCGTGCGTGGGTGCATAGGCGGTCTTGTAGTGTAAGGGACAGCATCCTGAGGAGACAACCAATGTCTGGAACGCTTGGTAGTTTTGTACAAAACGCACTTTTCATCACTTTTTTTGCACTGGTAAGCACTCGATTGAATATGGATGCAGTAAAGTGGCGAGAAAGCAGTGATACGCAGGCTGCCACTCGTTGTTCCTTGTGGACCGCCAACAGCGTTTGCGGAACCCACTTGCTCAGTTTGTACGTCTTACCTAGGCGTTGCAGGTAAAGTCTAACTGCTTTATCGGAAACGTTGAACTGTCTCGCAAATTCAGTACACGTTAGACTAGTCCTTTTCAATGGCGCCTTCAGGATTTCGTCATTCAAGACCTGTGGTCATCCACTGCGAAGATCATCATGGAAAGAGAAATCTCCCGATTTGAATTTTCGAAACCAACACCTTGCAGGACGATCATCCGCAGTGCCATCCCCGAACGCTTGACATATGCGGTGACTTGATACATCTGCAGATAAGCCCAATTTGAAGCCGTAAAGCAAACAGCCCCGAACGAGATCTCTAGACACTTCTATTCTTCTCAAAGCTGTCCGGCTTATAACTTATGGCCGGGCACGGTGCGCGTGTTTTTTATAACGTCCGATGTTCCTACTTCCGGTTGTCCAGATTTGAAAACAATTGCTATACGCATTTTGTATATATTTCAACTTCATTCAATGACTAATCAAAAAGCGGACAAGACTATTTTGGTTACCTTGTATAAGCAGCAGCTCGGTTTTGTAGTTGCGTATTTGTTTGTGTTGTATGTGTTTACATGGTATATCAAGCGCTAAAGGTCTATCCTAATCTGTCGATTATGGGTGGTAGTATACATATATATATATATATATATATATATATATATATATATATATATATAAGCTACAGGCTGCAATGGGTAAATTGTCGTTACTTGCCTTGTAAAATTTTGAGAAGTAATAATGAGAAAAAAACACATTCTATTTTCATTTAGAATTATCCACTTTGCAATAAATACTAAAAATAGGAAATACAGCATTTCTTGAATTCTTAATTTCTTCTTCCGACACATACCCATTTAAAATAGAAGGCTTCTTTTGTTAATATTGCATAATAACATGGTGGATTAAATGAATTTATAAATATATAATAATTATGTATATGGCAGTTCCATCAATGAAAATACATAGAAAATTTAGGGTGATTCGGACGAGTTCATTTTTGCTTCCTTGCCTTGTAAAATTTTGAAAAGTAATAATAACAGAGGAACTATTTTATTTTCAATTAGAATTATCCACTTAAAAATAGTATGAGACATATCATTTAAAAAAAAAACTGGGGTTGCCAAATAGTTTTGGTTGGTTGTGTGTATCTAATCTAAACTTATTTATAAATGGAACTTTGTCTGTGATGGTGCGTGTGTGTGTGTGTGTGTGTGTCCGTTACCTATAGACTCCGAAACGGCTGAACCGAATTTCGTGAAAATTTAGACAGTTGTTCTATAAGCGTCTGCGAGTGTTCTTAGCTGGGATTTGTGTTGAGGTACCCCCGAAAAATATCGAAAA
Source organism: Ascarosepion bandense (assembly GCA_037127315.1). Taxonomy (NCBI): domain Eukaryota; kingdom Metazoa; phylum Mollusca; class Cephalopoda; order Sepiida; family Sepiidae; genus Ascarosepion; species Ascarosepion bandense. The sequence goes on from JBBBDQ010001096.1 coordinate 1,891,479, forward strand.
TCGATAATCGAAAAATTCGGTTGATAGAAGGAGTGGAACAATTTTAATCAAATTTGATACACTCATAGACATAGACATAAGAAACGATATTCAGAAGTTTCAAGGTTGCCGTTATTACAATAGTACAGAAAATCGATAATATATACATATAAAAAGCAAGATGTTTGTGTGTGTGTCTGTTTATCTGCCTGTATTTCTGTATTTTTCAGCCCTTTTATTTTAGATTTTTCGGGTTTAGCTCTAAGTAGGTATAATTATAGTTCATAGTCTCTGCCATGATATCAGGAGTTATTTAGCCTTCAAAATTCAGTTTGCTACGAAAATCTTATTTGATATCGATACCAGGAAATGAAAATTTGACTTACATCCATTCATTTTTCGTTCAGGCTACGGTTTCGCTTTAACTTGAAACAACTATTGCTTTTTAGTCTTTCGTGCCAACGTCTAAAGAGTCTGAGCTCCAGGACCATGGATTAGTTTTAAAGCTTTCATTACACCCGAGCAACCCCGGGCTATACTGCTGGTAGCTATAGCTAATTTATATATATATATATATATATATATATATATATTACGGAAATTAACGAATTTTAACGAAATTTGGTTATAAACAACCGACAGTTTGAAAAAGTATCGATAAAAAATCATGTTCAAACAATTCATTTCATATATATATATATATATATATATATATATATAAAGCCAATCTATAATGTGCGATTGATAAATTGTCGTTATTTGCCTTGTAAAATTTTGTAAAGTAACAATAAATAAAGAAGCATTCTTTTTATCATTTCGCAATAAATACTAAAAATAATGTGAAATACATCATTTCTTTAAAAGAAAACAAAAAGGGGTGGCCTAATAATTATAGCCGGTAGTATATATATATATATATATATATAATAAAAATCCTCGCAAATATTTTGACAACCGGGGTACTTTGGTGTTTGAAATCACTTGCTATCTTCTTTTTATGTCAAACTGCATTGCGAGTTTGCACTAAAATCACTTGCGCCGATTTTTGCCTTATATATATATATATTTTTTTTTTTTTTATAAGCGTTTCACCCCGAGCAAGGCATGTCACTGCCACTACTGTGCAGGGGGCTACATAGAGTGGAGAAAGGCTGGTTAAATATAGGAAATAACAGAGGGTGGGTGATAGGCGGGTGAGGATACCGAGAATGAGGGTTGGGTAGATGAGAGTGTTGTGAGAATAGTTGGGAGTTAGTGTGATAGGAGGTGTCTATTGACCCTACATTTAAACACCTGGAGATTGTAACTGTCGGGAAAGCAGACTTGTGGAAGGGAGTTCCACAGGCGGGAAGTGCGAGAAAAGACGCTGTTGGAGTAGAATTTATGGTTACATCTTATTTGTTTAACTGTAAGAGGGTGGGACCTAGTTGCTAATCTAGTATCTCTAGTATATATATATTAAGGCTTTTTATTTTTAGTTAGTAAAGATGGCATCAAACCATCTTCATTTAGATTATTATTTCTTACATTTGCAATGTATAGCTTTAGCGAAACAATTTCTTTAAATTATACTTATAATAACACTATTCTCTAAGTAATACCTACATTATTTCCTGACCTTTAACTCCCCACTTTTTAGTCACTTGCAATGCCTTTTATGGTAAAATTATTCCGGAACTCTGCGTCCCGATTGGTCATCAAATCGCAAAATTCAAAATACGTCAGAGAAACGGATTTTCCACAGCTAAAGAAAAAAAAATCATTCCGGAGCCACCCCATGTGACTGGATCGAATATTTAAGAAAGTTCGCTAACCGGTTACGGCGGTCAGTTGGACGAGGCGGTTTGCTGACACACATCTAAAATGTAACCAACTTCAAATCGACCCGGAGATAAGGTCAGGTCGAGCCTTGTTCTCTTTCTCTTTCTTCTTATCTCTTTCAACAATTACTGCTAGGAACATTTTGTACAAACTCTTGATACCTTAAATTCAACTTCATCATTGAACACGAACTCTACCCTTAATCTCTTAATAATGTTTCTAATTGAACATTAACTTCTACAACTTATGTTATTCCTCCTTTAATAAATTTCTATTTTAACATTCAAATGTATATTTTATTATTCCACTCTTCCACACTAATCCACACATTCCAACTGCCGAAAGCCAACCTTCTGATGAAAACCTTCTGATGATGATAATTCATCATAGATCCTGTAAGCTGTAGAAAGTTCGGTTGAGACTGACACAAGGCCAAACAAAGAAAAATGAACCAGCTCCCTACGTCTTCAAAATCATTAGGATTGCATTGACATTATACGCATAATAACCCGATTCTATCAATAATATTCGTCCCTGACTACTAACAATAGATTTCTTCCTCATTTTCAGTGCATTCCTATAGAAAAATTAGCATTTTTTACATTATACCCAAAATAGCCCGAGCCCATTAATAATTCTTAATTCCTGATCACTGACAATCCCATCATTCCTCACTTGCAATGCATTCCTATAGTAAAAACATTAGCGATCTTTTGCATTATACAGCCATTAGTAATGAACAATTTGTTATAATTCTTTTCTTACAAACTTGAAATGCATTCATTTATTAAAAATATAAGCATTTAAAATAATATTCCTATTTTCTCAGCAATGCTTGCATTAATATTGACCATTTATAATCCTCTTTGGGTTAACTCTCACAACAGACCTTAATTGGAATGACTATATAGAATCCATAGCTAAAATACGCTGCTAAGAAGGTCGGTTCTCTATTTAGGGCCAGGAAGTTTTTTCCATCTGAAACAATCCTGCACATATATAAATCTACCATCTGCCCGTGCATTGAATACTGTTGCCATATCTAGTCGGATGCCCCTGCTATCCAAAAATCCAACGGAGAATCTGTAATGTGATAGATCCCGACTTAGCATCCACCCGCGCATTGACTACTGCTGCCATATCTGGTCGGGTTCCTCTCTATCCACCTAAGGGTCCTTGACAAAATCCAATGGAGAATCTGTAATGTGATAGATCCCGAATTAGCATCCACCCGCGCATTGACTACTGCTGCCATATCTGGTCGGGTTCCTCTCTATCCACCTAAGGGTCCTTGACAAAATCCAACGGAGAATCTGTAATGTGATAGATCCCGACTTAGCATCCACCCGTGCTTTGACTACTGCTACCATATCTGGTCGGGTTCCTCTCTATCCACCTAAGTGTCCTTGACAAAATCCAACGGAGAATCTGTAATGTGATAGATCCCGACTTAGCATCCACCCGTGCATTGACTACTGCTGCCATATCTGGTCGGGTTCCTCTCTATCCACCTAAGGGTCCTTGACCAAAATCCAACGGAGAATCTGTAATGTGATAGATCCCGACTTAGGGCATCCACCCGTGCATTGACTACTGCTACCATAATCTGGGTCGGGTTCCTCTCCATCCTAAGGGTCCTTGACAAAATCCAACGGAGAATCTGTAATGTGATAGATCCCGACTTAGCATCCACCCGTGCATTGACTACTGCTACCATATCTGGTCGGGTTCCTCTCTATCCACCTAAGGGTCCTTGACAAAATCCAACGGAGAATCTGTAATGTGATAGATCCCGACTTAGCATCCACCCGTGCATTGACTACTGCTGCCATATCTGGTCGGGTTCCTCTCTATCCACCTAGGTGTCCTTGACAAAATCCAACGGAGAATCTGTAATGTAATAGATCCCGAATTAGCATCCACCCGTGCATTGACTACTGCTGCCATATCTGGTCGGGTTCCTCTCTATCCACCTGGGTGTCCTTGACAAAATCCAACGGAGAATCTGTAATGTAATAGATCCCGAATTAGCATCCACCCGTGCATTGACTACTGCTGCCATATCTGGTCGGGTTCCTCTCTATCCACCTAGGTGTCCTTGACAAAATCCAAGGAGAATCTGTTACGTGATAGATCCCGAATTAGCATCCACCCGTGCATTGACTACTGCTGCCATATCTGGTCGGGTTTCTCTCTATCCACCTGGGTGTCCTTGACAAAATCCAACGGAGAATCTGTAATGTAATAGATCCCGAATTAGCATCCACCCGTGCATTGACTACTGCTGCCATATCTGGTCGGGTTTCTCTCTATCCACCTAAGGGTCCTTGACAAAATCCAACGGAGAATCTGTAATATAATAGATCCCGAATTAGCATCCACCCGTGCATTGACTACTGCTGCCATATCTGGTCGGGTTCCTCTCTATCCACCTAGGTGTCCTTGACAAAATCCAAGGAGAATCTGTAACGTGATAGATCCCGACTTAGCATCCACCCGTGCATTGACTACTGCTGCCATATCTGGTCTGGTTCCTCTCTATCCACCTAGGTGTCCTTGACAAAATCCAAGGAGAATCTGTAACGTGATAGATCCCGACTTAGCATCCACCCGTGCATTGACTACTGCTGCCATATCTGGTAGGGTTCCTCTCTATCCACCTAGGGGTCCTTGACAAAATCCAACGGAGAATCTGTAATGTGATAGATCCCGACCTAGCAGCTAGGATACAGTCACTTTCTCACCGGTGCAATGTGGCTTCCCTTTGTCTCTTGTACAAATACTTTCACGGCTTCTGCTCCGATGAACTTAGCACACCGGCGCCCAATATATAGGAATTTACTCGAGCCACAAGATTAGCAACAAAGTCCCACCCTTTTACTGTGAAATCAATAAAATGTAAACGCAAATTCTACTCCTTCAGCTTCTTTTCTCGCACTTCCCGCCTGTGGAATTCCCTTCCGTTTACTTGCTTCCCTGACAGCTACAATCTCCAAGAATTTAAATGTAAAGTCAATAGTCATCTCCTATCTCACTAACCTGCATCCTCTTTCTCATGGAATTCCCTTCCGTTTACTTCCTTTCCCGACAGCTACAATCTCCAAGAATTTAAATATAAAGTCAATAGTCATGTCCTATCTCACTAACCTGCAACCTCTTTCTCATGGAATTCCTTTCCGTTTACTTGCTTTCCTGACAGCTACAATCTCCAAGAATTTAAATGTAAAGTCAATAGTCATCTCCTATCTCACTGACCTGCATCCTCTTTCTCATGGAATTCCCTTCCGTTTACTTGCTTTCCCGACAGCTACAATCTCCAAGAATTTAAATGTAAAGTCAATAGTCATCTCCTATCTCACTGACCTGCATCCTCTCTCTCCTGCTCCTTTCTCGGTCAACTTCAATCTCATCAGTATTCTCATCCTTCTCTTACCCACTTCACGACACCCCCTATAATCTGTCACTCTTTCTCATAATTTTCCTCCTATGTAACCCCCTGCAAAACAGTGGCAGCGAAAATTCCTTGCCTCGAGCGATATGATTATAAAAAATATCTATGTACAATTTGTTTTTATCTATATTTTGCTACTTTCTATAGATTTACATTCTAGATTTATGGGCTCGAGGAAATGGATTGCAGTGTAGGTTTTGTGAGGGATAACAAGAGAAAGGGTGTTAAGAGCTTCAAGGGATAGGGAGATGTGGAAGGTCATGATCGCCTACGTCCTAAAGGGACACGGCACATAAAAGAAGAATATATGCCAACTGTTTATAAGAAATTATAATGTAGATATAAAGTGGGGGATCAAATCTAGATTATAATCAATATATAAACTGGTCCCTCACTTTGTGACCAGGCTAGTTTTTATAGATTTACATTCTAGATGTATGAACTCGAGGAAATGGATTGCAGTGTAGGGTTTGTGAGGGATAACAAGAGAAAGGGTGTTAAGAGCTTCAAGGGATAGGGAGATGTGGAAGGTCATGATCGCCTACGTCCTAAAGGGACACGGCACATAAAAGAAGAATATATGCCAACTGTTTATAAGAAATTATAATGTAGATATAAAGTGGGGGATCAAATCTAGATTATAATCAATATATAAACTGGTTCCTCACTTTGTGACCAGGCTAGTTTTTATAGATTTACATTCTAGATTTATGAACTCGAGGAAATGGATTGCAGTGTAGGGTTTGTGAGGGATAACAAGAGAAAGGGTGTTAAGAGCTTCAAGGGATAGGGAGATGTGGAAGGTCATGATCGCCTACGTCCTAAAGGGACACGGCACATAAAAGAAGAATATATGCCAACTGTTTATAAGAAATTATAATGTAGATATAAAGTGGGGGATCAAATCTATAGTATAATCAATATATAAACTGGTCCCTCAATTTGTGGCCATGCTAGTTTTTGTACATTTATATTCTAGATTTATGGGTTTGAGCAGGTGGATGACAGTACGGAGGTTGCGTGTAGTTCTAGGAGATGGCGTGCTAAGAGCCACCAGTGATAGGGAGACGTGGACAGCCATAATTGCCTACGTCCTAAAGAGACACGGCACATAGAAGAAGAATATGGCGTAGATTATTGAAAAAACTTCAAACCTCACTTGTAACAACCGTTACGATGTGAAATTGCTATATTGACCATTAATATATTACCATCGACCCATAATTCGTTATTTTTGTGTGTACCCTTAATAACGTTACTTGGACCTTCCTATGGTATATACAGACACCGGTTGAGACGTACTGGGTTTTTTTTTTTAGTTTTTTTTATAAGCGTTTCACCCCGAGCAAGGCATGTCACTGCCACTACTGCGCAGGGGGCTACATAGAGTGGAGAAAGGATGATTAAATATAGGAAATGTCAGAGGGTGGGTGATGGCGGGTAAGGATACCAAGAATGAGGGTTGGGTAGATGAGAGTGTTGGGAGTTAGTGTGATAGGAGGTGTCTATTGACCCTACATTTAAACACCTGGAGATTGTAACTGTCGGGAAAGCAGACTTGTGGAAGGGAGTTCCACACGCGAGAAAAGAAGCTGTTGGAGTGGAATTTACGGTTACATCTTATTTGTTTAACTGTAAAAGGGTGGGACCTAGTTGCTAATCTAGTATCTCGTGTAAATTCGTGCTTAGGCGGCACCAGTGATCTAAGCTCATCGGAGCAGTAGCCATGAAAGTACTTGTAGAAGAGGCACAGGGAAGCCACATCACGCCGGTGAGAGAGTGGTTGCAGCCGGTCTGCCAAGTCAGTATCAACCACGTTACAGATCCTCCTTTGTATTTTGTCAAGAAGCCCAAGGAGAGCAGCAGGGGCACCCGACCAGATATGGCAGCAATATTCAATACACGGGCGGATGGTAGATTTGTATATGTGCAGAATAGATTCAGGTGGGGAAAAACTTCCGTGCCCTGCACAGGGAGCCGACTTTCATAGCGGCAGATTTGGCAATGGATTCGATATAGTCATTCCATTTGAGGTCCGCCGAGAGTGTAAGGCCAAGGAGGCGTAGTATTTTATTCTCTGGGGGGCTAGCTTGTCCCATTTAAAGTATTGATTTGTGAATTTAGGGGACATACTAATTGTGATTTCAATCACTGAGCCGAATTGTAGATTAATTTGATTAATTTGAATCTTATTAATCAGAAAATAAGAAACAGACTATATAGGGCGACATAAGAACCGATATAAACGAACAGAATTTATCCCAATAGATTAAACAAAAACTTCGCTGCAAAATTACCTAAAGGTTAGACAGTTAATCAGAAAAAAAAAAAATTAGCACCCGCTCGAATGAACAAAATTGGATAAATGAACGAAAACGCTTGAAATAAAATCTCTTAAATTACACGTATCACTCCAAGAAAGGACATCTTCAGAATAATTATGGTTTGATCGCCGTTGCCCGATGAAATAATTCCAACAAACAATACTACTACTACAACAACTACTACTACTACTAAGAACACCGATCAAATGAGGAAACTTTTAAATACATATTTTGTCATTTATTTTACTTTAATTATTCGTCCTTTCTCCGGAATAAATGTGTAACATCGGTTTTGTGCCATTCAGTTACCAATTATCTACTTCTATGTGCCCTGTCCATTCAGGACGTAGTCGATCATGGCTGTCCACGTCTCCCTATCTCTGGTGGCTCTTAGCACGCTTTCTCCTGTTACTCCACGCAACCCCCGTACTGTCATCCACCTGCTCAAGCCCATAAATCTATCATATAAATGTACAGAAACTAGCATGGCCACAAAATGAGGGATTAGTTTATATATTGATTATAATATAGATTTGATCCCCCACTTTATATCCACATTATAATTTCTTATAAACAGTTGGCATATGTATTCTTCTTCTATGTGCCCTCTCCGTTCAGGACGTAGGCGATCATGGCTTTCCACGTCTCCCTCTCCCTGGTGACTCGTAGCACGCTTTCTCCTGTTATTCCATGCAAACCCCGTACTGTCATCCACCTACTCAAGCCTATGAATCTAGAATATAAATGTACAGAAACTAGCATGGCCACAAAATGAGGGATTAGTTTATATATTGATTATAATATAGATTTGATGCCCCACTTTATATCCACATTATAATTTCATATAAACAGTTGCCATACATATTCTTCTTCTATGTGCGCTGTCCCTTCAGGATGAAGGCGATCATGACCTTCCACGTCTCCCTATCACTGGTGGCTCTTAGCACGCCTTCTCCTTTTACTCCACGCAACCTCCGTACTGTCATCCACCTGCTGAAGCCCTCACTTTCCGTCTTCTGTTATAACGCTTCCCAGGTATTTAAATTTGTGTACCTGCTTGATTCTAGTATTCCCGACCTGTATTTGGCATATTGGGCTGCCCTTTTTACTGATGACCATGCATTCGGTTTTCTTGCAGTTTATTTGTAGTCCTTTCTTGTCACCCTCTTCAGCTGCCTTCTGTAGGAGGTCTTGTAGTTTCCTTTCTGTGTTTGCTATCAACATTGTATTATCTGCGTACCTTAGGTTGTTTAAATTGTGGCCTACGATGACAAAACCAGGCATAACTTCTAGGGTCCTCAAAATATTCTCGCTGTACAAGATGAATAGATCCGGTGTAACGACACAACCTTGTCTTACGCTCCTTTGTGTCCTTGTATATCTGCTGAATTCGTTACTTGTCCGTAGACAAGCGGTTTGCTGCCAGTAAAGATTCTTGATTACTTATAAGTCTTTCCCAAGGCTGCCGAGCTTCTCCATCAATTCTTTGAAGCGTATTTTGTCAAACGCCTTCGCATAATCAATAAAGCGCGGGTATATCGGTGCTAATATATGTGGTATTAAAACTGATCCACTGTCTTAAGAGTAAGTTATTAATATTCATATTTGAATTTCTCAACAGCAATTTTCGATTAATACCTGAAGAGTGCTGCCTGATTGAAGGGTAATAAAAAATTTTTAAAAATGTTTATTAACATTAATATATAGTGCTTTAGTCCCTTTCTGTTGTTCGATACTTCTTCTTCTATGTGCCCTGTCCCTTCAGGACGTAGGCGATCATGGCTTTCCACGTTTTCTTATCCCTGGTGGCTCTGAGCATGCCTTCTCTTGTTACACCGTGCAATCCTCGTTCTGTCATTCACCTGATTAGGTCCTTCAAATATGTTATCCGTTGCTTTCCCCTATCTCTTTTTCCCTCTATCTGGACTGTTAGTATCAGGTTCTCCAAGCCCTCCTTCCTCATTGCGTGTTCCAGGAACTTCAACTGTCTCTTTTTGATGCTCAGTATTAATTTCCTTTTTGTTTCCATCATTTCCAAGATCTCAACATTGCTCACATGCTTGATCCATGATATTCGCAGCATCTTTCTGTAGAACCACATTTCAGTTGCTTCAAGTTTTTCCTTCATCTTTGATGTTATTGTCCAGCATTCACTGCCATATTGAAGGACGGACATCACGTAGCAATCCAGTACTCTCTTTCCTTGTTTCTAGTGAAATTGGCCTGTTTCATAATACCTTACTTAAATTCTGGAATGCTTTCTTTGCCATGCCAATTCGCCTTCGGATCTCTGTGTCGCACTTTCCGTCTTCTGTTATAACGCTTCGCAGGTATTTAAATTTTTGTACCTGCTTAATTCTGGTATCCCCAACCTGTACTTGGCATTTTGGGCTGCCCTTTTTACTGATGACCATTCATTCAGTCTGCGCGTCTAAAACAAATGCCACTTAATCATAAACGCCATTGTGTGTTGGCCTTTTGGCTGAGATCAATGTATAGTATCTACCTTTAGGCGAATAAAACACATTTCATCTTTTAGTTATGTCTCTCTCTTTTCGGATAGCTCGCAACTCAATTTTGACTCCGTCTGCAGACCGAGTGCAACTGAAAATATTAAGAGAGCTGACCGATCTCGGGAAAGAGCTAAAGATGTCATATCAATGACAGGGCAACCGACGGGATATTTTTAGTATCTGACCCCTGTGCACGAGGTCGTTCTCTCTATATTAAACTGGCCTTGTGTCACCTCTTCCCACCGTATTGGTGATGGTTGGCAAGAATATACAATCGCTTTTTGGTATTTTAGCGAAGATCAAAGTGTAGTATATATTGTTTGATACTCACTACCTGCTTGCTGGCCGGGAAAGCTGAGAATAGCTTTAGACAAGCAGTGACCAGCTTTGAGCGGCTAAGACCAGTTTTGTACCCAGTTACCGCATAAGCGGGGGCTGGGCAATCTTTGACCAATTGCCTTAGCCTACGCGCTCAGGTTCTCTACGTTAAAAACTGACCTTGTGTCACAACTCGCTCCAGTGGGGAAGTAGGGTAAATCAAAAGTATTGTATATGTTCTTAGATACTCACTGCCTGCTCACCGGCCGGGTTTGGAAGCAATGACAGGCTAAGACCAGTTTTGTACCCAGTTACCGCATAAGCGGGGGCTGGGCAATCTTTGACCAATTGCCTTAGCGTACGCGTTCAGGTTCCTTACGTTAAAAACTGACCTTGTGTCAAATCTCGCTCCAGTGGGGAAGTAGGGTAAATATTAAGTAAAGTATCTGTTCTTTAATTCTTAATCTGATTTCTGATTTTATATTTCCGTTTTTCTTTCATTTTCGCAATGAAACTAAGTACCCATTTTCCCCGCTTTTTATCGGATTAAAGTGCAGAATCCATTATTTATGATGTCATGGCTCGGCGTAACTGTTGGGCAACCTAACAAAGTGAGGTAGAGAAAAACATAATTATAATAGAATCATAGTTTAAAAAACTGTCAATGCAGGGATGGTGAGTACCCTTCGCCTATAAAATGATTAATCAAACTGGTGGCGAAGCTTTTTGGAACTATTATGAAATGCTGGAGTCTTTAATTAATCTCTGTTCCGTGTAGGTTAGACTTGTTAGATTAGATGGGGTACCAACGTAAGAGATAGAAAACTCCAAGGGCTGGTGTAAGTATTTAGCAATCCACTTAGCCATGGTTCTTAAGATAAAAACACTTACGAAAAATATCTTACACAAACGAAAACAAAAAAGAAAATCGAATAAGTGGTGTCAAACGAAGACGTTTAAGGTAACATCCCAAACTGAAACGACAACCTAACTGGTGAAGGTGTTCTACCCGTCAGGCTTGAATCATTTTCCCACTACAGACATTACTCTAAAGTGTACAAATAGACATAAATGGTGTAAGGACGAGAATATTGATCTGATTGAATATAACGAAAAAGCAAAATTCGGCAGGAAACAAAGCATAGAATCCCGCACATTGAAACTTTGTCTGGAAAAGCGGATGTCTTAGATATCAAAAAAAAAATCTGATGAACGAAGCGCGCGTGTGAACACGAAAAGTTTTAACTGAAGTAGACATTTTATTTGGAATAAGGAAACTTGTCAGAGAAGGAAAAGCAATTAGAAAAGCAACAGGTTCTGTTGTTGAACCAGAAGATATTCTTGAAGATAGTTGAAGAGTTTGTTTTGCTAAAGCAGACGGAAGAATTGAGATTGGTACATGGTAATGAAACTAATTTGGATGAAACATCTGTTGAAATGTGAATACGTATTATTGAGCTAATAAACACTTGACAGGGACAGGACACCAAGGAACAAGCACAGGGTGAATAGGAATAAGATACAAGAGATCAGAGAGAAAGTCAATATAATTATAAGAAGCACTAGAAGAGTCTATCAAATTGGTGTAATGTTTAGCAAGCGTGTCTCGCTCGATCAATTTCGACTGAACAGGGAGTTTGATCCTCACAAGGTGCACCATACTTTCATTTTTGTGCCACATCTAAGTTACGCTTGGAAAATCACAATCTAAAATGCGTTTAATAAATCACCATAGGAAGTACCTGAATGTTGTGCAAAATGTAGGGGTCTCAGTGATGCTTTGTAAATTGTCCTCGTGCCAAACACTTCCGAAGTCCGCACCATTTAAATATCCGAAGGTTTTGTTGTTTTTTTTTAATCGTTTCACACAAAGCAAAGCGATACCGCTACTGATGCGCCGGAGCCTACATAAAGGTAAAAGGTAGACAAGAGGAGAGTGAAGAGAAAGTGTTACAGTGGTAGTCAGAGAGAGGGCAAGAGAAAGATAGAGACGCCGGTGTGAAGACAGTTGCGAAGGTAGTGAGAAAGGAAAAGAACAAGATATACAGGGTGATGTAGAAAGAACTGGAGTCAGTTTAGCCAGGAGGAGACTGAAGAAAAAGACGAACCAGTTACAGGGGGAGTCAGAGAAAGGTCAAGAGAAGGATGGGAACACATGTATGAAGAAAGTTGCGAAGGTAGAGAGAAAAGGAAAGAACAAGATATACAGGGTGATGTAGATAGAACTGGAGTTAGTTTAGACAGGAGGAGAATGAAGAAAAAGACGAACCACTTACAGGGGGAGCCAGAGAAAGGGCAAGAGAAGGATGGGAACACATGTATGAAGACAGTTGCGAAGGTAGAGAGAAAGAAAAAGAACAAGATATACAGGGTGATGTAGAAAGAATTGGAGTTAGTTTAGACAGGAGGAGAAATAAGAAAAAGACGAACCACTTACAGGGGGAGCCAGAGAAAGGGCAAGAGAAGGATGGGAACACATGTATGAAGACAGTTGCGAAGGTAGAGAGAAAGAAAAAGAACAAGATATACAGGGTGATGTAGAAAGAATTGGAGTTAGTTTAGACAGGAGGAGAAATAAGAAAAAGACGAACCAGTTACAGGGGGAGCCAGAGAAAGGGCAAGTGAAATATGGGAACACATGTATGAAGACAGTTGCGAAGGTAGAGAGAAAGAAAAAGAACAATATATACGGAATGATGTAGATAGAACTGGAGTTAGTTTAGACAGGAGGAGAAATAAGAAAAAGACGAACCAGTTACAGGGGGAGCCAGAGAAAGGGCAAGAGAAGGATTGGAACACATGTATGAAGACAGTTTCGAAGGTAGAGAGAAAGGTATAGAACAGGATATTCGGGGTGATGTAGAAAGAACTGGAGTCAGTTTAGACAGTGGGAGAGTGAAGGAAAAGACGAACCAGTTACAGGGGGTGTCAGAGAAAGGTTAAGAGAAGGATGGGAACTCATGTATGAAGACAGTTTCGAAGGTCGAGAGAAAGGAAAAGAACAAGATAGAACAATATATTTAAATTGACGATGTCAAAGGGCACAAGACGGTGACTGGATTAAAGATCAATTGCGATGAATTTGTTAGCTGCAGTTGGACGCGTGGAAGGGATTTTCTCTTTCCACCGCTTTCCTCAGAACAGACGAACTGCTCAAGATCCACGACGTCTAGTTAGTGAAGATCACTTGATGGAAATATGTATGCCGCTAAAGAAAACATCCAACATACAAACCCGATAACAATAAACTAAACCAATTTAACTAGAGTTACCCGTTGTTTTCCCCAAAAATTCCTGAACTGTTTAAACCTCTACCTGGGGTGGCTCTTGGGCCTTGTTTGACGTGAATATTAGTGTAAGAGAAAATATCTGGAAAATCTAGGTAAAGATAATCGAGGAATGTTTCAGAAATTAAGTAGGGTACCAGAGCTTGGCAGCTGATTTCTCATCTGATCAAGCTCTATGATCTCAATGGATAAGGGAATAAATGATTGGTTATATGCCTCGAAACAAAATTAGTTATATTCCATCAAACGCCAATCGCACTACAAAATGCCAACATCTGCCACGATAAATAGATGTTCTCTCAGAGAATCCCCGTGACTTGACCTGATATTGGGCCTTAGATTCAGCCTAAAACACAAATGTAACTCGTATATACGACCCATCGATAAATATGAAGAAAAATTGTCGATTTCCTGTACCGTTACAGTATAGACTTGATTCTTTGTTTTATCCTTTAGATCAGTGATAATCAACCGTTTGGAGAGTGTAGGCCAGACAGCTATGCAAAGTCTCGAAGAAGAGCCATGATATCAAATGTACTGTAATAAATTGTCTCGACCTCAGACCGCTCCGTCCAGAAGACCGCCATCTTCTGGACGTTTAAAGAAATAACAATGAAGTTAATGTTAAATTATTTAAACAAGATTCTTTATTTCATTGCAAGACTAACAGGATAACAACTAACACAATCAACAAAAAATGAAAATTCCTTAAAACCACAAAATACAGTTAGAAATGGTCAATTATTTAATAAGATCTTTAATAAGATTTATACATATATATATATATATATATATATATATATATATATATATATATTGGGCGTGTATAATGATAATATGCACGCTAAAACGTCTACTTCCTTTTACAGAGCGCCCGTAGCTCAGAGATAGAATCACCAACTGACGCAACATATTTATATAATATCTTATATTTATATTCATATCGTATAGTTTATACCAGGGGTCGGCAATATTTTGGAAAGAGGGGGCTAGATAGTTATGCAAAGTCTCGAAGAAAATCCATGATATCAAATGTACTGTAATAAATTGTCTCGACCTCAGATCACTCCGTCCAGAAGACCGCCATCTTCTGGACGTTTAAAGAAATAACAATGAAGTTAATGTTATATTAGTTAAACAAGTTTTTTTTTATTTTATTGCAAGACGAACAGGATGACAACGAACACAATGAACAAAAAATACCAATTTCTTACAACAACAAAATACAGTTATAAATGGCGAATTAATTAAGCAATATGTTTCGCTTTATTGTTTCACAACTTCACTTCATCTAAGTGGTCATCACCCAACCTTGTTCTTAAACAATTTTTAAGATATTTCTTTTTCGTAAAAAGTTTGTTCTCTAGCATATTTTTATTCCAAATAATGCTGCCATCATTTTCGCATTATTCAATAGACGTTTATATTTTCCACTTCCCAAAATATATTTCTTTTTTGTAAAAAGGTTGTTCTCTAGCATATATTCTTCCAAATAATGATACCATCATTTTCGCATTATTCAATAGACGTTTATATTTTCCACTTCCCAAAATATATTTCTTTTTTGTAAAAAGGTTGTTCTCTAGCATATATTCTTCCAAATAATGATGCCATCATTTTCGCATTATTCAATAGACGTTTATATTTTCCGCTTACCAAAATATATTTCTTTTTTGTAAAAAGGTTGTTCTCTAGCATATATTCTTCCAAATAATGATGCCATCATTTTCGCATTATTCAATAGACGTTTATATTTTCCACTTCCCAAAATATATTTCTTTTTTGTAAAAAGGTTGTTCTCTAGCATATATTCTTCCAAATAATGATACCATCATTTTCGCATTATTCAATTGACTTTTATATTTTCCGTTTGCCAAAATATATTTCTTTTTTGTAAAAAGGTTGTTTTCTAACATATATTCTTCCAAATAATGATACCATCATTTTCGCATTATTCAATAGACTTTTATATTTTCCGTTTGCCAAAATATATTTCTTTTTCGTAAAAATGTTGTTCTCTAGCATATATTCTTCCAAACAATGATACCATCATTTTCGCATTATTCAATAGACTTTTATATTTTCCGCTTACCAAAATATATTTCTTTTTCGTAAAAAGGTTGTTCTCTAGCATATATTCTTCCAAATAATGATACCATCATTTTCGCATTATTCAATAGACTTTTATATTTTCCGCTTACCAAAATATATTTCTTTTTCGTAAAAATGTTGTTCTCTAGCATATATTCTTCCAAACAATGATACCATCATTTTCGCATTATTCAATAGACTTTTATATTTTCCGCTTACCAAAATATATTTCTTTTTCGTAAAAAGGTTGTTCTCTAGCATATATTCTTCCAAATAATGATACCATCATTTTCGCATTATTCAATAGACTTTTGTATTTCCCGTTTGCCAAAATATATTTCTTAAGAAAATCAGCAGTCGACTTGAAATTAAATTTTGATTTTAAAAATGTCGTGCCTTTTCCTTTCTAACTAATAATTTCTTTGTCACTTTCTCAGCAACTAAATTAGATAATTAGTATCGAGGTGTTAAGTTGGAGGCCCTGACGAAACTTCTTCTCGGGCCGGATGTGGCACGGGGGGTGGGGGTTGCCGACCACTGCTTTATATCTCCAAGAGCCAGATCAGACCTAAAATGGACCAATGCACTTATATTTGGGCAGTTTTTCAATACGGCAGTGAATGCTGGACAATATCATCGAAAATGAGGACAAAACTTCAAGCAGTGGAAATGTGGTTCTACAGAAGGATGCTACGGATATCGTTGACCGAGCATGTAAGCAGCGATGATGTGTTTGAAAGAATGACAACAAAAAGGAAATTAATACTGAGCATCAGGAAGAGACAACTGAAGTTCCTGGGACATGCAATAAGGAAGGAGAGCTTGGACAACCTGATACTGACAGGCTAGATAGAAGGAAAAAGAGACAGAGGAAGGCAGCGGATTACATATTTGTAGGGCCTGATCAGGTTGATGACGGAACGGGGGTTGCGATGTGTAACAGGAGCAATTGAACAGGTGAAGAGGCTCATCCCTTGTTCCCTATTTAGAATGTGGTTTCCAGCTTTCTCTTTTCCAATTTTATACTTTTCTTTTCTTTTTTTTTCAATTGGAGTAGATAGACTAAACTATCGCCCGGTTCAGAGTCCACCCTCGTCTATTAAACAGGTGTAGAGGCTCATCCTTTGTTCCCTGTTTAGGATGTGGTTTCCGGCTTTCTCTTTTCCAATCTTTTCACTTTTCTTTTTGTTTTTTTTTTTTCAATTGGAGTAGATAGACTAATCTATCACCCGGTTCACACTCCACCCACGTCTATTGTACATGTGTAGAGGCTTATCCCTTGTTCCCTGTTTAGGATGTGGTTTCCGGCTTTCTCTTTTCCAATCTTTTCACTTTTCTTTTTGTTTTTTTTTTTCAATTGGAGTAGATAGACTAAACTATCACCCGGTTCAGACTCCACCCATGTCTATTGAACAGGCTAAGAGGCTTATCCCTTGTTCCCTGTTTAGGATGTGGTTTCCGGCTTTCTCTTTTCCAATCTTTTCACTTTTCTTTTTGTTTTTTTTTTTTCAATTGGAGTAGATAGACTAATCTATCACCCGGTTCACACTCCACCCACGTCTATTGTACATGTGTAGAGGCTTATCCCTTGTTCCCTGTTTAGGATGTGGTTTCCGGCTTTCTCTTTTCCAATCTTTTCGCTCTTACGTAGCCACCTGCACATCAGTGGCGTTACCGCCTTGCTCAGGGTGACATGATTAAAAGAAAAAAAACATACTAAGAGCCACAAGGGATAGGGAGACGTGGAGAACCATGATCTGCACATCGACAAATCATTCTCCACCATGCCATCCCTGTTTCGCAGATGAGATCTCACAAGCCTCTTGCTACTCTATCGCCATTTCTTTTGAAAGTGTTCAGGGGAATCAAATTCTTTAGTTACACCATTTTTATCCTTTTCACCTATGATCCACTATGCCATGCATACTGTGCGAACCGTCCCCATACCACCCGTATCCCATTTGTGAGATGATTTATTTGTCGAGCTAACTCCCAAGATGATGCTTTCCCGATCACTTCCCTCAAAGATATGACGACAAAATAAATTCGGCAGAGAAACCAATAATCGGGGGACTGTAATGTTTAAGGAGCTCGAAGCCACCTCTTAATTGCTGTCATTCCTATGGCCATTCTGACGTTACTCCTGTTTGGGTCCCAGCTATGGGTAAATAGTACACGCCCTAACAAAAACTAACAAAACAATTTTATAATAAAATAATCAACAATATATATTTTTACAAAACACTGACAAACATGTATTCAAGCAGCTTCTTCATAAGAACCCTTGATCTTTGGAATTGGCTCCCAAGAAAATGTTCTCACGATCATTACAATCTAAAGTTATTGATGTCTTGGGTTAACCTTTTGTCTTCTCCACATACCCGTATAAATTGTATCTCTTATTCCGCCCCCCCTCTACCTGGAGTGGCTCCTGTGCTTGTACAGGATGAAGCTCACTATGAAGCAATGAAAGAAAGTGAATAAATGAATTGTATTATCTTGTTTGTTTTGCTTTAAAAATGACGTTATTTTTTTATATATATAACTAGCGAAAATGTGGTTCTACAGAAGGATGCTGCGGATATCGTGGACTGAGCATGCAAGCAACGATGAGGTGTTGGAAAGAATGGCAACTAAAAGGAAATTGATACTGAGCATCAGGAAGAGACAATAAAAATATCGTTATTTTTTTATATATATAACTAGCGAAAATGTGGTTCTACAGAAGGATGCTGCGGATATCGTGGACTGAGCATGCAAGCAACGATGAGGTGTTGGAAAGAATGGCAACTAAAAGGAAATTGATACTGAGCATCAGGAAGAGACAACTGTAGTTCCTGGGACATGCAATGAGAAAGGAGAGCTTGGAGAATCTGATATTGACTGGCCAGATAGAAGGAAAGAGAGACAGAGGAAGGCAGTGGATAACATATTTGCAGGGCCAGATCAGGTGGATGACGGAACGAGAGTTGCGAGGTGTACCAGGAGCAAACATACTAAGATCCACAAGGGATAGGGAGACGTGGAGAACCATGATCGTCTACGTCCTGAAGGGACAGGGCACATAGAAGAAAAAGAAATTGACATTGTTTGACAGAGAGGTTCTTTTTTGGTGTCATATCACAACGGTAACTGCAGCTATTACAACCAGCGAATTTGTCTGACATGTATTTGCAAGATGACGACTTACTAGAGCATGTTCGTTTCTTCTTACTCGTCATCTGTGGGTCCATCTCATAATTTCTTTTTTAGACAGCGAAGAAGAAGAATTTTGCTGTTCACTTAAATCTTATCACAGAAAAAATACCATAACAACAATAAAATAAATCGAGGGAAATGTTTTTCACTACCAGTTTTATATTATAATCCTACTTAGCAAATCAGAATTTAGTGGGTTAGGTCAGATCGTCTTGACTTTATTTGTAAACACACACACACACAAACATACACACGCACGTACACGGGCACGTGTATATCGCTGTGTGTATAATTAGAAAACTATGAATAGCTGTTATAGAGAATTGAAGAAGGCTATTCGAGCTAAGTGGTTAAGAGTCAGTGCGAAGAAAGCCCGGGGAACGAAAAGGAGACACGAGAAATATGACGGACGTGGTAAAGGATGATGGATAATTGAACAAAGAGAATATTGGGATACGTAATGAAGAAAGAACAGAAAGTAATGCAATTTGTTAAAGGTAGGGAGAAGTTAGAAATTAAGCTTTGACGGGAATAGGTGTGAAACGAGAGGGAAAATGAAAAGCAAAGATATGGACGGTGGGTATAGGGTAAATGGAATAATAGTAAACACGTCATATAGATAGATGTGAACGGACTGGCAAACGCGCACCGACACACACACACACACACACACACATTTGTATATATTTAGGGAGTAGATAGGTTCATATATCGTCCAGTTCACACACCTAACCGAACTTTTAAGCAGGAGTAGGAGTCTATCCATTGTTTCATGCTGAGGACTAGGTTTCTTCTAAAGACATTTGCTTCTGCCCCTTTCATTTTATTGGAATTATCACGTTTCTTGAAGAAAACTGATCATATCTATATAGTCATCCACAGACAGATATGTTTCCCTGTATCACAGCTCATCAATACGGTTAGACATCCGATTGCTTTTTTAGCGAGGATTAAACCCCAACCGAATTGACATCAGTCGGCGATTCTACCACTGAGCTATGGGTGCGCGGTAGAAGAAGGCAGACTTTTAGCGCGTGATATATAAAATGTAATCTCACGCCAGTAGCTGAGAGTGTTCTAATTCATTACTGAATGAACGATGCGTAAATGCTTGAGTAGCTACTGTTTTTTCAAAGTCTACCATTCTTCCAATGGGCTCATTCACAGTGTGAGAACGTAAATAGCCAACCGCAGACAGAAATGTTTCGCTGTATCACAGCTCATCAGTACAGTTAGACATCCGATTGCTTTTAACCAGGATTAAAGCCCGACTGAACTGGCATCAGTCGGCGATTCTACCCTTGAGCTATGGGCGCTCGGTAGAAGAAGGCTAACTTTTAGCGTGTGATATACCATGTAAATACACGATAGTAGCTGAGAGTGTTCTAATTCTTTACTGAATGAACGATAGGTTTCGTTAAAAACGACAGACAAGGAATATTTTATTAATATTAATTTAATTTTTCCAGCATATTTATATATTTCCTTTTTGCTGGAGTTAAGGAAATTAAAAAAAGTTCCATAATTTTCGACTTCCCAAGCGCTTTCAGCCTCTTCATAGACCAAAAAAGAAAAAAGAAACACTAAAACAAAAAATTGCATTACAGTCAAACATGAGGACATAACTTCTTCTTCTTCTTCCTCTATGTGCCCTGACCCTTCAGGACGTAGGCGATCATGGTTCTCTACGTCTCCCTATCCCTTGTGGCTCTTAGAATGTTTGAGCCTGTTGCTCCTGGCAACCCCCGTTCCGTCATCCACCTGATCAGACCCTGCAAATATGTTATTCACTGCCTTCCCCTGTCTCTCTTTCCTTCTATCTGACCAGTCAGTATCAGGTACACCAGGCTCTCTTTCCTCATTGCATGTCCCAGGAACTTCAGTTGTCTTTTCCTGATGCTCAGCATCAATTTCCTTTTTGTTGCCATTCTTTCCAACACCTCATCGTTGCTTGCATGCTCAGTCCACGATATCCGCAGCATCCTTCTGTAGAACCACATTTCGGTCGCCTCCAGTTTTGTCCTCATTTTCGATGATATTGTCCAGCATTCACTGCCGTATTGAAGAACTGACATCACGTAGCAGTCTAGCATTCTTTTCTTCGTTTCTATTGAGATTTTCCTGTGTTAGTATTTTGCTCATCTTCTGGAACGCGTCCTTTGCCATGCCAATTCTCCTTCGGATCTCCGTGTCGCACTTTCCATCTTCTGTTAGAACACTTCCTAGATACTTAAATTCTTGGACTTGTTTGATTCTGTTATCCCCCACCTGTATTTGGCATTTTGGGTTGTATCTTTTGCTGATGACCATGCACTCAGTTTTCTTAAAGTTTATTTGTAGTCCCTTCTTGTCACTCTCCACTGCTACTTTCTGTATGATGTCTTGTAAAATTCTTGAAAATCTGCCGTAGCTTCTTCATGCGTGATACACGCATTGGGCGATCATGTCTCGAAAGAAACATGACTGACTGGGCAGAAAATTATCACGCAGTAGGTTTCCATTGCTTTCTGTGGTAGACTGGTTGCCAGCCAATGCTATAGGACCCAACCTTTCCTGGTATTTTAATCATATCTTGAGGGAAAAGAGATGTATTATATTATTTCGTAGTATTAGGTGGGGGATCAGTTTATTACTCCATAACAATAGAAAACCAATTCCCCACTTTATGACCACTAGAAGCCTTGTCATGATTCCAACTATTATATTCAGTCAATTAGTTAAGTGCCATATGTGATATACACTTTGGGCGATCATGTCTCGAAAGAGACATGACTGACTTGACATAAGATTATCCCGCAGTAGGTTGCCATTACTTTCTGTGGTAGACTGGTTGCCAGCCAAGGCTATAGAACCAAATCTATCCTATTATTTAACCCATAACAGGGGGCGCGAGATGGATTAATACCTTTCTTAGGGGTATTTGTGTGCAAGTGTGCAAGGAATTCAACTAGAATTCGAACTCTACCTTAGTAGAAGAGGAGGAAATTCCGGTCGTACTAATGCAATGGCTCAGAAATATGATTTTGGATTTTCCAAATTTGCATTTTACTGGGTTTATGACCACAGATCTACAGAAGGATGCTGAGGATGCCATGCACGGAACGCACGAACATTGACGACGCTTGAGCGAGAATGGACACAAAAAGTAACTGTTACTCCACATCAGGAAAAGAGCTGAAGTTTTTGAAACATGTAATGAGGAAAGAAGTCTTGGCGAACCTGATGCTCATGGGACTGATAGAAGGGAAGAGGGACGAAGGAGAGCAGCCCACGACATATCTGATGGAATTGAACAGATGGATGTTGGTGTAGGGATTGAGTGAGGTAACAGGAGAAGGGATACTAAGAGCAACAAGTGGTAGGGAAAAGTGGAGGGCCATGATCACCTATGTCCTGAAGGAACACAGAACATAGATCATGACCTCCAGTTATGGGTTAAGACAGATTTGGTTATATAGCCTTGGCTGGCAACCAGACTACGGCAGAAAGAAGTGGCAACCTACTGCAGTCAGTCATGTCTCTTTCGGGACATGTTCGCCTAAAGCGTGTATCACGTATGGCACTTAACTGACTGACTGAATACATTAGTTGGAATCATGACTAAAGCGTCTCCTGGTCATAAAAAGGGGGATCGGTTTTCTATTTTTATGAAGTAATAACCTATTCCCATACTAATTGATACGTAATAATATAATACATCTCTTCTCCCTGTAGCTATGAGTTAAATACCAGGCCAGATTAGGTTCTATAGCCTTGGCTGGCAACCAGTCTACCGCAGAAAGCAATGGCTATTTACGTTCTCACACACGGATTGTGCACTCTAGAAGAATGGTAGACTCTGAAAAAACAAATATAGATTTGATCCCCCATTTTATATCCACATTATAATATCTTATAAACAGTTGGTATATATTCTTCTTCTACGTGATCATGACCTTCCACGTCTTCCTATCCCTGTTACTCCACGCAACCCCCGTACTGTCATGCACCTACTCAAGCACCTAAATCTAGAATATGAATGTATAGAAACTGGCATGACCACAAAATGAGGGATTAGTTTATATATTGGTTATAATATAAATTTGATCACACACATTATATCCACGTTATAATTTCTTATAAACAGTTGGCATATATATTCTTCTTCTATGTGCCCTGTTCTTTCCGGACGTAGGCGATTATGACCTTCCACGTCTCCCTATCCCTGGTGGCTCTTAGCACGCTTTCTCCTGTACCATCACGCAGCCCCCGTTCTGTCATCCACCTGCTCAGGCCCATCAAATATGTTATCCGCAGCTTTCCCCTGTCTCTTGTCCCTCTATCTGGCCTGTTAATATCAGGTTCATCCAAGCCTTCCTTTCTCATTGCATATCCCAGGAAGTTCAGCTGTTTTTTCCTGATGTTCAATATTAATTTCCTTTTCGTTTCCATCCTTTCTAAAACATCAATATTACTCACATGATCGATCCATAGTATCCTCATCATCCTTCTGTAGAACCACATTTCAGTTGCTTCACGTCCTTCATTTATCTCTGACGAGATTGTCCAGCATTCACTGCCATATTGAAGAACTATTATATTATATTATATTATATTATAGAACCACATTTCAGTTGCTTTAAGTTTTTCCTTAATCTTTTTTGATATTATCCAACATTCGCAGGCCATATTGAAGAACTGACAACACATACCAATCCAGTACTCTCTTCTTTGTTTCTAGCGAAATTGTCCTGTTTCTTAATACTTTACTCAACTTCTGGAATGCATCCTTGTGCTTTTGAATCTCAGGAATATAAATGTATAGAAACTGTTCTGACCACAAAGTGAGGGGTCAGTTTATATATTGATTGTAATATGGAATTGATCCCCCACTTTATATCCAGTATGCTTCTGTAGAACCACATTTCAGTTGTTTCAAGTTTTTCTTTCATCTTTGACGATATTGTCCAGCATTCACTGCCATATTGAAGAACTGACATCACATAGCAATCCAGTACTCTCTTCTTTGTTTCTTGTGAAATTGTCCTGTTTCTTAATACTTTGCTCAACTTCTGGAATGCTTCTTTGTTTCTCGTGAAAGTTTTCTGTGTCTTAATATTCAGCTTCTGGAACGGGTCCTTCGTCATGCCAATTCGCCTTCGGATCTGTGTCGCACTATGCGTCTTCTGTTAGAACACTTCTGAAGTCCTCAAATTTTAGTACCTGCTTGATTTTAGTCTTCCCTCGCCTGTATTTGGCGTTTTGGGTTGCTCTTTTTGCTGATGACCATGCATTCGGTTTTCTTGCAGTTTTTTTGTAGCCCTTTCTTGTCACTCTCTTCTTTGTTTCTAGTAAAAGTTTCCTATGTCTTAATACTTTACTCAGCTTCTGGAATGCTTCCTTCGCCATTCCAACTCGCCTTCGGATCTCTGTGTCGCACTTTCCGTCTTCTGTTATAACACTTCCCAGTTATTTAAATTTTAGTACCTGCTTGATTTTAGTATTCCCCACCTGTATTTGGCATTTTGTGCTGCTCTTTTTGCTGATGACCATGCATTCGCTTTTCTTTCAGTTTATTTCTAGTCCTTTCTTGCCACTCTCTTCCAGCAGTTCTTCATTGTCAAGTGAGTATATACAGGATATAATTCTGTCATGTCTTAACAAGTGTTTGAGGGATTTTTTTGATACTCAAGAACCAAAATATGTACAAATTCACTTCCAACGTAGGTTTTGGTTTTATTACAATTTTAATCGCCTTTTAATAACATCAACATTGTCGAGGAGTGAAAAGAGTTTTTAAAAAAAGCGGTGTCAGAGGAAAAAAAAATTTTCACACTGCGTATTATTGAAGGCAAGATTTACCATCTTTGTCAAATAAGATTCTTATAATCCAAGACGTATTGACAATCTCTAAAAAACAAATCAACAGTAAAATACGATATAAAATATATTGAAAAATAAAATTATTATAAATGCCTTAATTTATAATGCATACAAGAAATGTATATATTTTACTAGTTTGGTAATAGCAATAATAATATTAGCGGAAATGACTAACATTTCTATTACTTTACTAGAAGTATAACCCGACGTTGCTCGGGTGTAATGAAAGCTTTAAATCTAATCCATAGTCCTGGAGTTCAGACTCTTTGGACGTTGGCACGAAAGACTAAAAAGCCATAGTTGTTTCCAGTTAAAGCGAAACCGTAGACTGAAAGAAAAAGAATGGATGTAAGTCAAATTTTGATTTCCTGGTATCGATATCGAATAAGTTTTTTTCGTCGTAAACTGAATTTTGAAGGCTAAATAAGTCCTTTGAGTAAATGGCTAAGACTAAGAACTACAATTATACCTACTTAGAGCCAAACCCGAAGCAAAAACTAGAAAAAAAGGTCTGAAAAAATACAGACGTACAGGCAGATAAACAGACACACACACACAAACATCTTGCCTTATATATATATATATATATATTATCGATTTTCTGCACTATTGTAAGAACTGCAACCTTGAAACTTCTGAATATCGTTTCTTATGTCTTTGTCTATGAGTGTATCAAATTTGATCAAAATCGGACCACTTCTTCTATAAACCGATATTTTCGATTATCAATTTTCGATATTTATCGGGGGTACCTCGACACAAAACCTAGCTAAGAACACACGCAGACGCTGCTAGTACAACTGTGGATATTTTCAAGAAAATTGGTTCAGCTGTTTCGGAGTCTATAGATAACGGACACACGCACACAAACACACACACACGTACATACACACACACACACAGAGAAAGTTTCATTTATAAATAAGTTTAGATACTGTATGTAAGAATGGCACATATTTTACTAGTCTGGTAATAGCAATAGTAATTTTTTTTTTAATCGTTTCACCCCAAGCAAGGCATTCCACTGCCACTATTGCGCAGGGGGCTACATAGGAGAAGGTAAATAGAAAGAGTGGTTAGATATAGGAAATGTCAAAAGGGGGGGTGATAGATAGTTTGGAGGATGGGAAGAGTGTTTGAAAGAATGGAGGCGAGTTATTGTGTTAGGAGATGTCTATTGACCTTACATTTAAACTCCTGGAGATTGTAGCCGTCGAGGAAGCAGTCATGTGGAAGGGAATTCCACAGTCGGGAAGCGCGAGAAAAGAAACTGTTATGGAAACATTTGGCATCCATTGACAGAGCAACCACTCCAGTTCTCAGTCAAAATTTATAATTCGCTCTTTTAAAATATTTTCTTTAAAAAAAAAATTCTTAAAACCGGTATCTCTTTTTGGTCTTTCAATTATCGATGAAGAGTTCCTTCCTAATTCTCTGTTTGAATTGT
The DNA here is from genome assembly GCA_037127315.1 of Ascarosepion bandense. Classification (NCBI taxonomy): domain Eukaryota; kingdom Metazoa; phylum Mollusca; class Cephalopoda; order Sepiida; family Sepiidae; genus Ascarosepion; species Ascarosepion bandense. The sequence goes on from JBBBDQ010001096.1 coordinate 1,917,770, forward strand.
GTGGAAAGCTAACAGCGTGATTATGTCATTATTTTCTCTTTGCGTTTTATGAACAATCCATTTTAGTTGTTGCTGCTCTTGGTTTTCCTCAAGTGATGTGGTTTCTGTTATTTAATACAGTCCTTTGTTTGCGATTCTATTGCGCCAATAAACAATGTTTAAAGAAGAATGATCTTTGACAATGCCCTCAGACTGCACGCATTCAAAATCATTTTAACTAATCGAGTTACATGTGCTATTTTTTTAAGCTGTTGCTGTTGTTTTTTTTGTTTTTTTTGTTTGTTTGTTTTTTCAATTGATGTGTGTGCGTTGCGGTGCAGTGGATATCGGCTCGGAACGAGAGATCGGGGAGCCGAGTTCGAATTCCAGTTGAATTCATTGCATTCACTTACGCGCAAATACCCTTGGGAAAGGTATTAATCCGTTTCTTCCTTCCAGTTATGGGTTAAATAACAGGACAGATTGGATTCTATAGCCTTGGCTGGCAACCAATCTACCGCAGAAAGCAATGGCAACCTACTGCGGGATAATCTTCTGCCCAGTTAGGTCTGTCTCTTTCGAGACATGATCGCCTAAAGCGTGTATCACTTATGGCACTTAACTGGCTGACTGAATATAACAGAAACATGATTAAGGCTTCTACTGGTCATATAGTGGGTGACTGGTTTTCTATTGTTATGAAGTAATAAACTGATCCCCCTCTAATTACCACGTAATAATATAATACATCTCACCTTGCTGTAGCGATGAGTCAAATAAAATGACAAATTGGGTTCTATAGCCTTGGTTGGCAACCAGTCAACGGCAGAAAACAATGGCAACTTACTGCGGGATAATCTTCTACCCAGTCAGTCATGATCGCCCAAGCGTGTTTCACGTATGGCACTTAACTGACTGACTGAATTTAATAGTTGGAATAGTGATTAAGGATTCTACTGGTGATAAAATGGGGGATCGGTTTTCTATTGTTATGAAGTAATAAACTGATCCCCCACTAATTACTACCTAATAATATAATACATCTCTTATATTCTAGTTATGAGTCAAGTAACAGGACAGATTGGGTTCTATAGCCTTGGTCGGCAACCAGTCTACCGCAGAAAGGCAATGGCAACCTACTGCGGGATAATTTTCTGCCCAGTCAGTCATGTCTCTTTCGAGACATGATCGCCCAAGCGTATGGCACTTAACTGACTGACTGATGTAGTTCTTGTTTTTTTTTATACAGTTCTTTGTTTGTAATTATATAACGTCAATAAACAACGTTCAACAATTCTTCTGCTGTTGCTCGACCTTAAAATATGTTATATTGAAGATTTATTTGTATCTGAGTTGAAATGCCTTCTTTGTTACAGTTTATTCGTGCCAAACACAAAAGTTTAAGCATCCATTTAACTAATTAAGTAAGAATTGACTGATCGAATAAAAGCGACCTTTCAGCCAAAGTTCGTCATCTCATACCTGAGGAATAATGAAGATGCCCAGAAAAATGGGTTTTCACCTGAAACAGAATAATCGATCAGAGTGTCAGCGTATATTTTTTTGTCTAATTCGGGTACATTCTACTGTCCGCTGCGTCTGTCAGGCCTATTATATCATATATAAAAAGAGTGATACGGCGTATGATATTAATAAGAAAATGGAATAGAATTTTAAATTTAATTGATTTTCTAACATCGTGCACAAAAAAAAAAAAATTAAAAAGCGTTCGGTAATTTTCAAGAAATGTATGCTTGTGTGTAAATTTGCCGCATCTATATGTCTTGCTGTGAATACCTTTCTGTTCATATCTATCTTCTCTCTCTCTCTCTCTCTCTATATATATATATATATATATTTATTTATATATGTAATTATCTCCCTCTCTCTCTCTCTCTATATATATATATATATGTAATTATCTCCAGTTTCGGGATAGCATTTGTTGCTGAGGTGATGTGTTGTCCACTTCGGGGATTTCATGTCGAAATGTGCATTCAACATCTTTGAAAAATTTAATTTAATTTATATATATATATATATATATATATATATATATATATATATATGGCAACGCCTTAGACCGCTCGACATTTCTGAGCAGATATGGTTATTGCGATGAAAATTGTGATATATATGCTTCATTATATATATATATATATATATATTTGTGTATTTAAGCATAACATTTTCTTTTAAACATGTCAGATCAAATAAATCGCAAACACGTTGTTTGCTTATTTTTAATAAAATCCGTTCATACTCACCAGTAATCTTTCGCGTATTACAATCAAAAGATGTCAGAAATTAGCTGTAACGTTGACAGATGTTATTTTCATTTCATTTCCAAGTATTTTCAACCTCTTTCATAGATCATCTTCAGTGGGTGTGAGTTATGGTAACAAATGTAACCCGAAAACTCTGTTGCTAAAACTTTTTCTTGCTTTAAACATAACGATTTTGACAAATTTCTAGCGTTCATTAGAACGTGAAAATTATGTAAAATTGAATTCTAATTCAAATTCAACGATTTACTGATATGTGTCGATTCCGCGTTGGTGCCGAAGCTATTCCCCCTGTCAAACATCGCAGCGAAGGCCTACATGGCAGGCTTCATATCTCGTTTTGATGTACCCGTATTCCTCACCACAGAGGTCGTCAATTCGACTAATTTCTGAAACTACTGGGAACGGAGAGGATTAGAACGACAACATATCATTTACAGGCAAGATGAGAGGTGTCACTTTTAAAACAGCTCTAAAAGCATTGAGGATGTATGTTGTGGTGCAGTGGATATCGGCTCGGAACGAGAAATCTAGGTGCCGAGTTCGAATTCTAGTTGAATTCCATGCATTCACTTACGCGCAAATACCCTTGGGAAAGGTATTAATCCGTCTCTTCCTTCCAGTTATGGGTTAAATAACAGGACAGATTGGGATCTATAGCCTTGGTTGAGAACCAGTCTACCGTAGAAACCAATGGCAAACTACTGCGGTATAATATTCTGCCCAGTCAGTCATGTCTCTTTCGAGACATGATCGCCCAATGCGTGTATCACATATGGCACTTAACTTACTGACTGAATATAATAGTTGGAAATATGATTAAGGTTCCTACTGGCCATAAAGTGAGGGATCTGTTTTCTATCTTTATGAAGTACTAAATTGATCCCCACTAATTACTACGTAATAACATAATCCATCCCTTCTATCTCTAGCTATGAGTTAAATAACAGGACAGATTGGGTTTCTATAGCCTTGGCTGGCAACCAGTCTACCGCAGAAAGCAATGTCAACCGACTGCGTGATAATCTTCTGCCCAGTCAGTCATGTCTCTTTCGAGACATAATCGCCCAAAGCGTGTATCACGTACGGGTCTTAAATTACTGACTGAATATAATAGTTGGAAATATGATTTAGGTTTCTACTGGCTATAAAGTGGGGGATCTGTTTTCTATCTTTATGAAGTACTAAATTAATCCCCCATTTTTGATCCCCAATCTTTTGCCCACTCAGTCATGTCTCTTTCGAGACATGATCGCCCAAAGCGTGTATCACGTATGGCTCTTAAATTACTGACTGAATATAATAGTTGGAAATATGATTTAGGTTTCTACTGGCTATAAAGTGGGGGATCTGTTTTCTATCTTTATGAAGTACTAAATTGATCCCCCATTTTTGATGCCCAATCTTTTGCCCAGTTAGTCATGTCTCTTTCGAGACATGATCGCCCAAAGCGTGTATCACGTATGGCTCTTTAATTACTGACTGAATATAATAGTTGGAAATATGATTTAGGTTTCTACTGGCTATAAAGTGGGGGATCTGTTTTCTATCTTTATGAAGTACTAAATTGATCCCCCATTTTTGATCCCCAATCTTTTGCCCAGTTAGTCATGTCTCTTTCGAGACATGATCGCCCAAAGCGTGTATCACGTATGGCTCTTTAATTACTGACTGAATATAATAGTTGGAAATATGATTTAGGTTTCTACTGGCTATAAAGTGGGGGATCTGTTTTCTATCTTTATGAAGTACTAAATTGATCCCCCATTTTTGATGCCCAATCTTTTGCCCAGTCAGTCATGTCTCTTTCGAGACATGATCGCCCAATCGTGTTTCACGTATGGCACTGACTGACTAAAAGCAATAACAAATCAGATTGTTTGGAGAATTTGCTATTGGTCTTTTTGGCCCTCGGTAAAAGCAGATAAAAAAAGGTGTCCATCCGCTGAGGTATGACACCGTACTAAGACTCCCAGAACAGTTTATTTCCGCACAGTCAACTGGACCTTATCTCCTATGCGGACCAATTTGCACCCAGGATGACCAGTTTGAACAGCATAAAGATACGCAGATGATACAGTGCTGATTGCAGACACGGAAAGTAAACTACAAGATCTCCTACAGAAGATAGCTGAAGAGAATGACAAAAAAGGACTAAAAATAAACGGCAAGAAAACCGAATGCATGGTCATCAGTAACAATAGCAGCTCAATATGACAAATACAGGTGGGGGATACTAAAATCACGCAGGTACAAAACTTGAAATACCTGGGAAGTGTTCTAACAGAAGAATGAAAGTGCGACACAAAGATCCGAAAGCGAATGGGCATGGTGAAGGATGCGTTCCAGAAGCCGAGTAAAGTATTAATGTTATATATCGCCGTACGACGACAAAACAACAAACACGCATATATAAAAATATAAGGTTATATTTTTATTAATAACGACGAACCGTGTGGAATAGAGAACGGAAGGGTGAGAGGCACATAGAATGGGTTGACGGGAGTGTATTCTTGCCGTGGTGTTTCTCTGCTTCCACTGGCCGTTCTCTGCTAGCGAATCCGTGTGTCGAGGTCTTTATATAGTCTTCTAAAACCGGGACTTTCCTTCCGGTTTTGCCTCGCCCACGCAACGCCCACGTAATTCTAAGAGACACCTGATCTGTTTGCCTCTGTAGCCATTTCCGCCGCTGTCGGAAATAAGGTCAAATGACATCCGCTCCGGCCTCGACAGGATGTATTTCACAAACACCTGTCTTGTCGCTTCGCCGCCCCCTTCACCGACGGGAAACACCATCGCTTGCATCACTTCCTCGGGTGGGGCCAGATTGTTATATTACATTAAGACACGAGAAACTTTCACTAGAAACAAAGAAGAGAGTACTGGATGGCTATGTGATGTCTGTTCTTCAATATGGCAGTGAATGCTGAACAATATCATCAAAGATGAAGGAAAAACTTGAAGCAACTGAAATGTGGTTCTACAGAAGGATGCTGGATATAAAGTGGGGGATCAATTCCATATTACAATCAATATATAAACTGACCCCTCCTTTTGTGGTCACAGCTGTTTTTATACATTTATATTCCTGAGATCCAAAATCACAAGGATGCATTCCTGAAGTTGAACAAAGTATTAAGAAACAGGACAATGTCGCTAGAAACAAAGAAGAGAGTACTGGGTTGCTATGTGATGTCTGTTCTTCAACATAGCAGTGAATAGTGGACAATCTCGTCAAAGATGAAGGAAAAACTTAAAGCAACTGAAATGTGTTTCTACAGAAAGATGCTGCGGATATGGTGGACCGAGCATGTGAGCAAGTCGAGGTTTTGAAAAGGATGGAGATGAAATGGAAATTGATATTGAGCATCAGGAAGAGACAACTGAAGTTCCTGGGACATGCAAAGAGGAAGGGGGGCTTGGAGAACCTGATAATAACAGGCCAGATAGTGGGTAAAAGAGACAGAGGAAAGTAGCAGATAACAAATTTGAAGGGCCTGAGCAGGTGAATGACAGAACGGTGGCTGCGACACGTTACAGGAGAAAGTGTGCTAAGAGCCACCAGGGATAGGAAGACCTGGAAGGCCATGATCGCCTACGCCCTGAAAGGACAAGGCACATAGAAGAAAAAAAAAGAAGCTCATTAACATAGCGTCCAACAAAATATGCATCTGTAAACCGGGTCATCTTTTTTCAGAAACGAAAGTTTTAAATAGTAGGGTACAAATCCTTCAGTTCTAAGTAAACCTGGCAACTGATTTTAAAACATACCTCTAGTAATTAACGAAGGCATATAAAAGCTTGTAAATTTTAATTATTTTTGGTGATAGGTTATTTGTCATCGAAGAGGAACGGAAAATTTAACAGCAGCAGAATTAATCTTTGGATCTCGACGTACAGAATACAACCGAGACACCTGAAACTTAAAAAGTACGAACAAACAAACTTAATAATTATATTCTGTTTTTTAATTATGAATTTAATTTTCATATTCTGCAAAGTTTAGGTATAAGATACAAATCCTATATCATCCAACAATTAACTCAAACGAAAAAAGTAAAATTGCACACCCACAAAAATGGATTTAAAAACATTTTGGAAAAACCCAGTCCAAGGCAAATTTCACAAGTCAGTATGAAAGATAAGATTTTAGAATTTGATCGAATAGGAAATATAAATTGATCTATGACCTCGGTCAATTTTTTTCACACCTAGAAAATGGCTATGCTGTTTGGAGCCGATCACATAACTAAAATTCACTACTTATTCACGTCACTTGACCAGACACATTAGGGAGCGAATCTGAAGAACCTCGTCACAATGTGACTAAAGAAAATTTAATATACTGACCCGGACATAAGGGGGCGGCACACATTCGTTCTACCTCTCCTTCTAATTTTCCTTTCTTCGTCTTTACCCACACACCCTCAAAGAAAACAAAAACAACACGATACTTCAACTGACTCCGATAAGTACACTCTCCTTTATTGCCTGACTTTCCTTTTCACTTTTACTCCGGCCATAAAAAGGAAAAAGAGCACAGACTTTTATTAGCAACCATTTTAATCTTTTTGCATAGCCGCATTCTGCTACTATTAATTATGAACACTGAATTTCTGTAAAACAATTAAATACTAACATTTCTCTTAGAACAATATACTACATGCATTTTCTCTATGAACATTTTTTTCTTACAATTTTTATTCTGTTAATAAAAAATTTACTTTAATGTACAAACGAAATATTTTACCCTTCCACATTTCAACATCCAACCTTCAAACTTCTGATATTTTAAATTGTGGGGACTTCAGTTGTGTTTGACACAAGGCCAGTTTGACAAGCATCACCGAGGCCTCTACAACCTTATATCTCAAAATCAGTTTAGTCGACTGGCTCCATTTTCTTAATAGTCACCGTACGTGAACATGACGTGAATTGATGACGGAAAACAAAAAATGAAATATTAATTCAAATTTCAAACGTGTTAGAAAGTATTTAAAATATTTTATAAAATAATAACAACAAAATTTAATTTTTTCTTTTAATAATAGTATAAACCTTTTCGATGATAAAACTTTGTTTTTATTAAATTTGAGCCCTTTTAATATCATGATATGCTGTTTGTTTTGTTTTGTTTTGTGTTTTTTTTTTTGTTACTTTTTTTGGCAAATGAGTGGGGGTACCTAAACTCGTAGTTTTTTCTTCTGTTTGACTATAACCTCCATCTCATAGATGATAAAAAATAACAAACCTGATTTTCTCAACGATTTTCTATAAAAAAATTACTTGTATAATTCGTTTTTCGGTGCCTGGTTGAAAGAAGTATGCGTATTTTTTTCCTTTCTTTCAATGTTCGTTTTTACTTTTGGTAAGCGGAAAGGAAATATAGAATATTTTTTTTTAAAAATGAGTTTCTAAAAATCTGTGCGCGTCTTTAATCTAGGTGACAGAGACATTTTGGCTTCACTCTGGAAGCGTTAATTAAACAAATGTTTACACTGATCGGGACCATAAAAGCCAAGAGTTCAATCATGTCATTGTAGGTCATTCTAAGTAACTTGTGAATCTCCAATGGCATACTTTTGAGTTATAAAAGGAATCAGACTTTCTTTTTCTATATTTAAATGGACACGTTTCATTGTGAGATTTTTAATCGACCGCAGGCGAGTAAAGCAATAAACTTTAATCGCCCAATTAAATTTTTAATCGACTGGGTCGATCGGGCGAGTGGTTTCTCAAAGGCTGTTTATGAAGTACAAAACGAAACTTTCTTTTTGTTGATTTCCTAACTCGTAGCAGTAAATAAATTAGTCCTTTACTATTTTCTACATTGTTTCTATTGAATCAGTCAAGTGTTCGGTGTGTAGTTCATATATGTTTTTTTTTTTAATCATATCACCCCGAGCAAGGCGGTAACGCCACTTATGTGCAGGGGGCTACGCAAGAGTGAAAAGATTTGGAAAAGAGAAAGCCGGAAACCATATCCTAAACAGGGAACAAGGGATGAGCCTCTTCACCTGTAAAAGAGACGTGGGTGGAATGAATGTGAACCGGGCGATAGTTTAGTCTATCTATTCCAATTGAAAAAAAAAGAAAAAGAAAAAAGAAAAAGAAAAGTGAAAAGATTGGAAAAGAGAAAGCCGGAAACCACATCCTAAACAGGGAACAAGAGATGAGCCTCTACACCTGTACAATAGACATGGGTGGAGTGTGAACTGGGCGATAGTTTAGTCTATCTACTCCAATTGAAAAAAAAAGAAAAAGAAAAAAGAAAAAGAAAAGTGAAAAGATTGGAAAAGAGAAAGCCGGAAACCACATCCTAAACAGGGAACAAGAGATGAGCCTCTACACCTGTACAATAGACATGGGTGGAGTGTGAACCGGGCGATAGTTTAGTCTATCTACTCCAATTGAAAAAAAAAGAAAAAGAAAAAAGAAAAAGAAAAGTGAAAAGATTGGAAAAGAGAAAGCCGGAAACCACATCCTAAACAGGGAACAAGGGATGAGCCTCTTCACCTGTACAATAGACATGGGTGGAGTGTGAACCGGGCGATAGTTTAGTCTATCTATTCCAATTGAAAAAAAAAGAAAAAGAAAAAAGAAAAAGAAAAGTGAAAAGATTGGAAAAGAGAAAGCCGGAAACCACATCCTAAACAGGGAACAAGGGATGAGCCTCTTCACCTGTACAATAGACATGGGTGGAGTGTGAACCGGGCGATAGTTTAGTCTATCTATTCCAATTGAAAAAAAAAGAAAAAGAAAAAAGAAAAAGAAAAGTGAAAAGATTGGAAAAGAGAAAGCCGGAAACCACATCCTAAACAGGGAACAAGAGATGAGCCTCTACACCTGTACAATAGACATGGGTGGAGTGTGAACCGGGCGATAGTTTAGTCTATCTACTCCAATTGAAAAAAAAAGAAAAAGAAAAAAGAAAAAGAAAAGTGAAAAGATTGGAAAAGAGAAAGCCGGAAACCACATCCTAAACAGGGAACAAGAGATGAGCTTCTACAAATGTACAATAGACATGGGTGGAGTGTGAACCGGGCGATAGTTTAGTCTATCTATTCCAATTGAAAAAAAAGAAAAAGAAAAAAAGAAAAAGAAAAAGAAAAGTGAAAAGATTGGAAAAGAGAAAGCCGGAAACCACATCCTAAACAGGGAACAAGGGATGAGCCTCTACTCCTGTACAGTAGACGTGGGTGGAATGTGAACCGGGCGATACTTTAGTCTATCTACTCCAATTGAAAAAAAAATAAAAATAAAAAATAAGAAGAAGAAAAGTGAAAAGATTGGAAAATAGATAATTTGTTTGAGATAATTTTGTAGGACAGCGTGGAGTAAATATTTGTTATTATAAAAAGAGATGAAAAAACGAGGTGTCGAAACGGTATAAAAAGTAAATAAATAACATTGCTAAGAGTTTAATAAAAGTTAGGAAGTTGCAGAGATCCACAAACTCCCAAGTTC